>SNQJ01S0296616.1:0-10529 GCA_010110895.2 Picea sitchensis
AATTCAAACAATTTAACAGAATTCAACAAGCCTGAAATTCTTATTAGAAGGGAATGAAAATATAGGGACAATAGCCATGATTCCCTTCTTGGTCTCTTGGACCTTTTCACACTCACACTTATCACTCTGCAACCCTCTCATACACACTATGTTCTCGCCTATCATCCTTTTAATGTATTAAGGATAAGATCAATCTAGTCCATGGAGATAAGATCAAATATGACCAAAATTATACAAAAACTCTATTTAGCTTAAAACAATTTGATTATGATCCTGAAAGATAGGATCAGATCCAAACATAATTCCTAATTTATCTAGTTCTTCCACCTCCTATTACATTCGTGGAAAAATTGCCTTCTTCTTGAACACACTAGACTATTACAACTTAAGAAAATGATTAAAAACAATTACAATGAGGAAACCAACTTCCTCTCAGAAAGTTCCTAAGACTTTAGAGGTCAAATACTAGATTGTTGTAGAATATGCTCATGCATCACATGGTTTATTCCATGGAATTTAAAAGAATTGTAAGAGGATTTGTTCCAAGATAATTAAACATGGTTCCAAGAAATGTTATGGTTCCATGAGAATGATCATGGTTCCAGAAATTAGTTGTTCCAAGAAAATTGGGTTTGCCACAAAATGAAGAAGCACTCATTGGGAGTTTGAACATAAACCTAGATATATTGAGCATATGAACTCATATTTTGAATCCAAAAATGTGTGGTGAAGCTGATACTGAGGGCTATGCAATGAACTTATAATAGTTCAAAAATTGTCTTCTTCCCATATCATTTATTATTATTATTCCAGGAATGGGAAAATAGAAGTGACCAATTTTTTGTCAACCATTGGCTCCTACCGTGGGATAGTGACCCCCTGTGGATTTCTTAGAACACCATAATATGAATACCAACTTCCTTCTCCATTGGGATATGGAGTCATATTTGAAATGAATTCTTTTAATTCTTCCTCCATGGATTCATCATCAAATATTATTTCCATATAACAACTGCCTTATTATGAAAAACTTGAACCGAAACAACAAACTTATGTACAAAGAAGATATACCTACCCTATCTTACTTAAAGGAAAACAACACTTTTAGGTGTAGGTAGATTTCTAATGGATCCATTCACGCATCCAATTTGTTTTTGGAATGAACTCCAGAGTTAAAGAACATGTTGGGGCTTGTACCAAAGAGGTAGGGGCATGTCCAAAATGTGTTGAGGAAACATTGAGAAGAATAAGCTTGAAATTTGATTGCATTGTTTGGCCAACAGTGCTTTGGAACCATGATTCAATATAATGAATTCTTGGTTGCTCAAGAATGTTGTTGGCTTCGATTGGAGGAGTAGTTTCCAATCTAAGAATACTTTCATCATTCTTCTCGTTACTGACCACTTCCAAGGTTCTTGATTCATAAATAATGTCTCGAAAAGACTCTTCCTTCATGTAATGGTAATATTGCTCATCATTCTTCTCAAGATTCATTTCTTCCACCAATTCTTCTTGCAACCAATGTTCTTGTGGCTTTTCATCCTTTGTTGCAAGGATGAAAACTTGGTGAATTTGGTGGAGACTTATCAATATCATTTCCAAATTTGTTTCTTGAAAGATCTTCATATGGAGTAAATGAAAGGTTGAAATCGTCTTCTTGCAAATTGGAATTATTATTTTTAGTTTCAGCTATATGACTTGATTCAAAAAAATCTTCCAATCTTTGATTAGACTCTTCTTCCAAGTCATTCACTTCATTTTCTTGTGTCCATATGGGAGAGGGTGGGTGGTCAACAACATTGAAAGCATCAACAAAAACATATGAATGCACTCTCGGGATGAACTTTTTTGCCAATGAATTTTCCAACACATCCCAACCGGTAATGGTGTTAGACAACAATGAACCATACCATTCAAGAGCATCCCCATGCAGAGTTTGTAAAAATAATCAACATGTAACATTGTCTTCGGTGAGATTAAAAATATCACATGTACTTTTGAAATTAAACAAATGTTGCTCTGCATCTTCTAAAATATTCCCAAATAATGTAGAAAAATTTTCAATAGAAATATTAGGCATTTGAAAATCTACTTCTAGAAGATTTAATTGGGTTCTATGAAATCGCTTCCTTCTTTGGATAATTCTTTGTTTTGTTGAGTCTTGTAAATCCATTGATGAGATTGAAGGAGAAATTAAAGGAGCATCATGATAGGAAAGAAACTCCTCAAAGGATTCATAATATACATCTTCTTGAGATTTTGTATTCTTTCCAATGGAGTTGCTAGGGAGTTCATTTGCCCAAATATTTTTTGCTTCTTGACTCTTTTTGAGTTCATTAAAACATATTTCAATAATATTTTTATAAACCCCATGCATCTATAACAAGTAGCAATCTTCTTGAATCTTCCTTACAAAACATTGAACCATTGAGACTCTAGTTATTCAATCATATTTGAAGCAAGGCCTCAGATTTATTTAAAATAAATGGTTCCCCAGTATGGTCAGCAAAAATGTTGATGTTTGAATCGGTTAATATCGAAACAACAACCTCACAAGGATATGAATCACCCTACATTTTTATATAGGTGGTACTCCTCTTTGACTAAAAGATATATCTTAAATATCTTGGATTGGGATAATGCTAAGCAATAACCCCAAATCTTTATTTCTTTGATTTGTATATGGAGTGGTTCTTGATAACCAAATATGATATTTTTGTGCAACAAGAAGTCTTTTAAAAAATAGAAATATTGAAAGGAAACTTCAATATCATAATATCTTTGTGTGTAACATCATATATACAACCTTTTGAATCACATGCAAATACATGATAAATCCATATCTTCTCTCAAGAAAAAGGAGAGAATAATTTTCATCATATCAAAGAAATTTAAAAGATTATTGCAGTTTAAACAAAAGCGAATTTAATAAGCATACTTCAAACCTCTCACACTCAGAAATCCCAAGATCTGAAACGTTATTGAAGTCATGCCCCAAAGTAATTATTTGTGGAATTTTATTCATGAAATATATTCTTCATCGTATGAAATCTATTTGTCAGTCACATACATTTTCGTAAATACTCCATGATCATATAAGGAAAATCTTTGAAGAATAGAAGAGAAACAATCAAGAACTCAACCTTATGCTCAGTTCAGAATTTCAAGCATAAAGCCTTGAGAAAATGATGTAGAAGAAAAGAGGAGTGGAGAAGATAGAGATATTTTTATTTATGATTAGAAGCTTGGCTGCATATCGATAATTGGTCCCATCTATTCTGATATTTTGATTACCTGCTTCTAACCCTTTGATGAAGCCCTTTCTTTCATTTTAAAACCGGTCCTTCTAACTTCTTGAGTAGTTAGGGATTTTTATTTCTTGGAGAAATCACTTTAATTAATGTCTCCTTTAAGTCTCATTAATGAATTTCCATCATTTATATTCATATCTTGAAGTGTGCATTTTTCATCTTTTAATAAACTTTTATTTGAAACTTTTAATTAACTACCCCTTTGAAGAGGAATTTTATGGATGTGATATTCAACTTTTCAACCATGAAAACCAATTTAACTGTGATCTTCATCGTCTTATCTTTCCAACGATCCCTGTTGGGTGCAATTTTTATTTATCGATTTCAAGATATGAGCTCGTGAAGTCGAGGTGTCAAGCAAATTTATCAGCAAGGCATAAAAACATTGTTGACTATTCTTTCAATTTATGAGAAAATTATGGCCAATTTCATCTCTCAATTCCTATTCCATCATCTTCCTTGTCGAAATACCTTTTCAACGAGGTATATTTTTTGCGATTCCGACTCCCAGATCTCGAAATATGGCCTTCAGAACAACAAGACTCAACAATCGTTGATTGATTTGATGGGGCAATCTGGGCCCTTGGTTCAAATTTTGTCCTCCTTCACAAGAATTTCAATTTTTTCTTCATAATTCTTATCCTACATGTATGGGGATGTTGGATTCTTTATGATATATAATTAAAAGTGTACTATATACTTAGTAATAAACAAAAGAGTTTTATAGAGATTTATAGGTCGACCCCTTCAGAAATTAATTAAATAATTAAAATTTTGAATGCTTAATCATCCTCCACCCCTGCCCAGTCAGGGCCCAATGGAATCCTCGTAATCGTCCAGTCAACATGCGTCATTGATCCATGCGCTTTTCAATGATAAGTCAACACAACTACCACATGTCACATTCTCATTCGTCACCATATGGCATGTTTAAACAATGCTTAGTTTCCACTTGTTTGCCATATGTCACCATATGTGGAGTAAGGGAAATACGGTGAGGGAGGTGAGGGAAAGTCTGTTTGTTCGCTTGGACATAAAAAATAAGTTAATTATGGAGTGAAGGGGAGGGGAGGGTGGTATATTCCAAAAGAGTTTACATTGTTTATTCCACAAAATTTTACGTGTTTTATTCCATAAGATTTTACGTGGTTTATTCCATGGAATTTAACAAATTCTAAGAGGTTTTGTTCCAAGATAATTAAACACGGTTCCAAGAAATGTTATGGTTGCACGAGAATAATCATGGTTCCAAAAATTATTTGTTCCAAGAAAATTGTCTTTTCCGCAAAATGAAGAAGCGCTCATTGGGCGTTTATGAACTCGGATTTTGAATCCAAAAAATGTGTGGCGAAGTTGATATTGAGGGCTACGCAATGAACTTATAATAGTTCAAAAATTGTCTTCTTCCCATATCATTTTTTATTATTATTCCAGAAGCGAGAAAATGGAAGTGACCAATTTTTTGTCAACAACTACAAACTAGTAAACTTACTAACTAGGGAATATAATTCTTTATTCAAGGGTATGGAATCCAATGTTATCAGAACCAAACTAGTCATCAAACTGGTTGACCCAAAAATGTAAATTGAACTGGAACCGGAAAAAAAAACTAGCCAAAAAACCAATCGACCAAATAATATATAAAATATCTAAATTTTGAAAAAAAAACATACATATTCATGTGCATTCATATGAATCTAGACCATTATACACAATATGCAAAGTTTTTCATGTATGTAGCAAACAAGGGAGCATATAACCAACACAACATTGATTGCAATCCATCTCTTAACCAAATTACATCAACAAAGAGGCTTTAAATGGCCTCTAGAGTCCAAAAAAAATCATGCTACAACAAATACCTACATATAATCAAAATCATTGCTTGTATTGGGATCCTCATATCAGTATGACCCTCTAAGCATTAAAATAATATAGAAAAATCTTAACACGCATAATCAATGATTTTTCTTGAGTGAAGTGTACATTTTCACTAGCGTCGTGATAGAGGAGTTCAACAATCTATGCCACTTGTTATCGCACAAGTTCTAGGTCGATAAAATCCCAACCCAATCAAAAATTGGTGACAACTAAGAGAACACCTACCCATTGTCACCTTAGGCAGGTATTCTCGTCACTTTAGAGATGGAGTAATCACCTCAAGGGGGGGATATCTGGTGACCCTAGGGGGAAATGAGATCAAAAGTGGTATGACAGAAGTGTAGCCCCTATAGGTCAAGATACTAAGTGTGAAAAAGTCTTGGGAAAGAGTCTTGGTGGTAGTCAATGGTTGCAAAGGGTGATTGTGATATGTTAGGTGGACAAGAAAATCCAAGTATGCATGTGATATGTTAGGTGGACAAGCAATTTAAGCTTGTTGTCCCTAATTGCAATAGTAAAAAAATAATATATATCAGAAAAAAAACATATTAAGAGCTGCAAATAAAGTGTTATAAGTCGAGTTAAATAAACGAGAGACAAGCTAGTAAACACTAGTTTAGCTCAAGAATGAAAGAGAAAGACTTTGGCATGAATATAAGGCTGTAAAAAAATAAGTACTACAATGAAAATTATCAGCCTTATGGCTGTAGCAAATAAGTTATCACAACCAAGAACTTAGCCACCCAAAATCACAAGTAATCCACCTAAAAGATGCACTAGGCCTAGTAGATTGTAGGGGTAAATTATTAGCAACTTTAGATGGTTGAATAGTGCGTTATTAAGAGAGTTGTGTTAGGGTTTCTGCAGCCCTAATGGTTGTAGATAAAATTTTGTAACAACAACAAGAAGCACTTATCCAAAGGTGATTCCCTAGTGGCTCAACCAAGCATATAAAGCATAGAATTGATTCCAATTTAGACAACCTCAAAATCCTGAGATTTCACGTTAACCAATGCAAGATTTTATTTCTCCAATGAAATTATTTTTAGTGCCTTTAGCTATTGGGTTATGGATTTAAATGAATAAAGAGCTAACAAATGTTATCTCCTTTGGGGTGTAAACCCTTTTACTCCCCAAGATTAACAATGTTAACTAGGAAATATTAGGAGGGTGTAAACCCTTTTACTTCTCCTAGTAAAACCTTGTACAAATAATTTCTAGACAAAAATGATAGATAATGGTGGGGTTGTAAATCCTTATACTCCCCAATAGATCTAACAAATCAAACTTGTAACCAAGCAGTGAAGCATCAATAAGATAAAATCCTTACCTAGTCCAAGAAATGACAAGATAAACCTCCTCTTACCAAGATAAATCAACCACAAATGCAAGAGAAAAGCTCCCAAAGGGGTAGTGCACTACTTCTTCCACCAATATCATGAAGAAACCAAGACAAGAGCACAATAGAGAAGAGATTTCCCAAAGAGGGTGCAAATTTTAGCTAGGAAGGCTTCTCACAATGGGAGAACTATGATTAAAATGCGATACAAATTATCTCTATTTGTACAAAATGTTCTAAAAATAGTTTGTCCACACAATTTAGGGTAAACCACAAGATAAGGGGTCAACATCCCTAATATTTCCCCTTTACAAAATAACATTATTTAATTCATACTTTTGCACATGAAAGAAACCCTAAAACATGATGTCACCCTCCTTTTGGGTAACTTTGGGCACTTTAAGTCAAGTCATTGAGATTGGAGAAGGGGCGTTGGGATTCCAAAAGACATCTTCCAAGGTGCTAGGACATATATCCACTAAATCAAGGCACCAATCCTCATAAAAGTTCTAAGTGTCACATCACCACAACAACCTAGCCCATGTGTGATGTCAAGCTCCAAGAAGGTGACGTTTTACCTCTTTCAAGCAAATCGTTTGGCATGTAGGGGATGGGTAAGATCCTCCAAGGTGTCCTCAAGGTCTCCAAAGGCATGTCTTCACGATCCAACATGTGGGCCCTTGACATCCAACCTGTGGGCTTCAAGCCCCATGGAAGCCCAAGATAGGCTTGTTCCTCCAAAACTGTCCACCAGTTGGGTCCTACAAAAACAAATGGATACACCCTCCAAGGATCTCAAGTAAAAGCATCACGATGATTAAATAACATCAATTAAATATCCATCTAAGCATGTACATCCAAACTACCTCATCAAAATAAACCAATGCTCAAAGACCATATGCAATTTTCCAAGTTTAGGTATGGGAGGGTTGACAAAATGACCTATTGGGTGAATCGTACCTCAAGTTTAGGGGTGTTTCTCGAGGGGAAATCCTTGTAAGTCATGTGGATGAGGTGTCATGGATGAGGGGAATACTTTTGGGCATGGGGTTCATGAAATTTAAGGGGTTTTAGTGTCTCACTTATGGGTTCCTTTGTAGAGGGTGTGTTGCACCTTTGTTTTCAATGCAACCTTTTTCCAAGCCCATTCAATGCCATTAATTAATTACAAATCCAAAACCTTGGGTACTCCCTATTGGTGAATCAATTAGCTTGGGGGGTAGTACCGAAAGACTACTTGAAGCTAGAGGTACACTGAGTTCCATATGCAAGGAAAGAAAGGGACATCACGTGAGTGTACACACCTCAACAAGTGGGGACATTTATATAATGTTAATTTTCTTTTGCAGGTCTTTGATTTTGTAGGAGAAGCGTTCCATTGCTCTCAAGACCTCTTTGGGTGAGCATCTCGAAGGTTCAAAAGTAGGCTTTTATCTTTTTCCAACTATCTCCCCTCTGGGCCTTCGGTCCCTTCTTCCAATGAAATGAGGGATAACCCCTTCTTGGGTCATTACACCCGAAAATCCCAAAAAGTGAGGAGATGAGGGCATGGAGTGTGGAAAGTGATAATTATGGCCAGGAATGACACGATGAATTGTCAAAAGAACCTCCTAGTATTAGCCCTATCCCTAAGGGTGACCCACTTACTAGGGAGAAATGTCAACCACCAAAGTGAAACAAGGAAAAGAGCATAATTTCCAAGCAAACGTCACATAATCAAAAGTAGTAATAGATGCAACAAACTCAAATGCCTCAAATATTGAAATGTCACTCGCCATAATACCTGACTTGTACCTCATGGAGAAAGACAATGTCTTATGGAGGTCAGTTGATGTGGTGGATGTCGTCGTGACGAACCTAGAGCTATGGTGGTGAGGTGGGTCTTTGTCTGTGCGAGTGGACATTGTTGGTCAAGTTGTCTCTCGGTACTCCATGTCTCCAACATGAGGGCCTCGAGACATCATCTCCTTAGTTATCCCTAGAAGTTGGGGATAACACCACCAAAATATAGAGGGTTTGGTGTTCTTTATTAAATTCCATTTCCATGCCCTCATACATGATATAATCCCGTGGAAACGTTGCAATCCTACTAATACTAAAATCCTAAAAATTGTTAAGTCCATTGAATTTTGAACAGGATCCAAAATTATGCTTTCTCCATATGAAGTCAAATGAGGCTGGAACCACTCTCAAACATCTTGACACAATTAATGGTAATGTTAAAAATTTAACTAAAGGGATAGAAAAGGAAAGATAAAGAGAATGTGTTACCATTAATTACTAGGGTTAGGTTTTGTCCTTCAATTTAATTACTTTCATGTTTTTTTAAATAGCCTCAGTAGGGCCCTAGTGTTAGGTATTTTGCTTTCCCTTTACTTAAATTATTGTCTTTTTATTTTTAAATTTATTTTTGGCGGTCCTTAGCCGCACATTATGGAACTGACTAGTTCAGTGTTTTAGGGTCGGTTCGCGTACGAGACCGACCAATTTGGTACAAAATCGACTTAACTAGTCTGAAACAACTATTTAGAATGGTACGACACTGAAACTGATTGGACTGGCAGGTTCCTATCCATTTTTTATAACATTGATGGAATCAAGATAAGAAAAATGAAAACCTTTGCTTTATTCAGAAAACTATGTGCTATAACTAACCTTGTTTTTTTATTGAGGCGATGATTAGGTTTTCTAGATCAAATGCCATAGTTTGGGTGAGTTGAAGTGGCAATCCCACTTCTGACCTACTCTATCTTTATAGAACACTACAAACATGTCTATGTTGTTAATTTTTCATTATTTATTTAATAGTTGGTTTGACATTTTTTTAGTTTAATTATTTTTTTTCTTCAATTTGTAATATTAAATCTAACACAAATAATAGTGATAGTTTAGACATTCTACTATTTTTCCTTTTTTCGAGTGAAGAAAAATTATTTTAACTTGAAATTAGTAAAAAATATTTTTTGTGTTAACAACATTATAAATCCAAAATTATAATTTTAGCAAAGATTGTATAACCAAATTTCAATAATAATAAAACTAAAAAAATTAAATTAATAAAGAAATTATTTTTTTAATAATATTCATAATTTAATGTATTAAATAATAATATTTTATTTTATATATTTACTTTTTCAAACTTCTCATAATTTATGTTATGGTTGAAACTAAAAACACCTTTCTTTTTCCACATGAGTTTTACCCTTTTAAATAATATTCCTAATTTAATATATTATATCTATATTTTGTTTAATTAATTTATAAATAAAAATAAAAAAATTATAGATTGTTTTCCAAATTTAATTTTATACAAATGTGTATTAAATTAAGTAAAGAAGTTCAATACAATGAACACACAAGTTGCAAACAATTTAAACATAATTGTACGTCCAAGTTACAAACAATAATATAATTCAAAAATTTTAAACAATTTAAACATAATTGTACGTCCAAGTTACAAACAATAAATATAATTCAAAAATTTTAAATAGAGAAGTTAAAAATATAAAAAACACTAAAAAGTATGTTTAAGCATAGTAATCTTTTTAAGGAAATATTAAGATTAATGAATATCTTTCAACACTAAAATAAAATATGTTTCCTTTGAAATTTAATAATTAATAATACTACAATATAAATGTATGGGTTTAGAAACTAATAACCATTTTATTGTACTCTATAATAAGAGTGTTGTCATCAATGTCAAAGGGGGACATTGTTGATTATTTGGGTTGGTTGTCATTGATGTCAACCCTTGAAGAAAGTCTGGTAGTGAATTCTGGTAGCACAAAGGTTTGGGTAATGGAACCAAGTTTGTTTGATGTATAATGGTATGAGTTTTAATATATTTGAGGGTAAGACTATTCTAGATGGATAATACATGTCATGTCATTTCCGGTGGTATGTGGACTGTCAAATAACTCCTCACGGTTAGAGAGTTATGGCCATGTGAAGTTGGAGAACCCTCATGAGTCATCTAGAAGCCCCAAAAGGTCAAA
>SNQJ01S0296617.1:0-10445 GCA_010110895.2 Picea sitchensis
CCATTGGCATCAATGACAACATGATCCAACAATTTTAACCTTGGAAATCGTAAGGTTTACAACATGTTAGCCCCGCATAAGTACTTAACCAGGACCAAAGGAAAGAATTCTAAGATTGTCCCGCAGTCATGGACCTAGAACCTCGTGCAGTCCACACTGGTTAATGTAATGAAGATCCTGCACTTTGGTAGACACCAGGAATTTAATGCATGCATAAGGTTGTTGTTGTCCTGCTACCATAGAGGATACTTATAGTTGGACCAGCGCATCACTATGGATCTGAACTTGATCAATCGGATCATAGGCCTTAGTATGCAAGGCCTTGAACCACAAGAGTTTTACCCTGGAAAGACCTTAGACCGAGCACTAGCACAAAGGATAAAAGAAACTTATGGCCATGTCGAGAAAGGCATGCGAGGCTACAAGGTAGATTCTATCCAGAGTGGCATAGTGCGCCTTTCCTATCAGCTAATCACGGGCAAGATAGTTTGAAAGAACAAACCAACACAAGTGACTGGATTCATAGTCGACCTCACAGGGAAGTGCGCCGAGGGATGACAGATGAACTGGGCGCAATATCTTGTAAACCAGCTAGAGCTTGATTGCAGAGAGGCGCAAGACCAAGGGTACGAGTTCCACTTTATTTGGTTTCTCATACTAATCGCTTTCATCACCTAGGAGCTACCAGAAGGTGCCACTTTTCTGGAGATCGAACCCTTCGAACCATTGGACGTGAAGTTCTGTATGCTGTGGTACTCCAATGACATGAAAAAGCAGTGGCAGTTCAATGTCGTCTTCCATGCTTATTACAACCAATTGAAAAATGCAATCTAGTCTACATCGTGCCTCACCCCAAACACACTTCATAGGTTTAAAACTTTGACAAAATTCAGCACAGACCGCCACTTCACCTATATCACATTGCACGTTGATGAGTACAAACAATAGCTCCAGTCATACTACAACTTGACAAAAGAAGACTTCGAGCATATTACCAAGGAATGGTCATCGAACCTCCTTGTTGCAGAGGACCCCACAAAAATGTCCGACGTGGAAAGCCCTGGAGCTATGTCAGATACACCTGAACCAAGAAATACTAAGAAGGATGATGAAGTTCAAGATATCCATAGCACATCCATGAAGACTAATTCAATCTCATCTACGTAGGGAAGTGATGGTGAAGAACTAGGTGGCACAAAGTTTGAGAAAAAAAAAGGTGAGGTTACTCCGCCTAGAGAGGAGGAGGATCCCATTAAGAAAAGGAAGATTACCCCACCAAAGCCCTCATCCCGAAAGAAAACTAAGTCCACCCGGACTACATTTAAGACTACCCTCACACCAGACGACTTCAACTTCTTAATTTCTACGCTGAATGATGCTTCACTAGAGATCGCCGAAAAGTAAGAAGCGAAGTAGGAGGAGGAGATATTCAGCTGAATAAAGGGTGAACTTCAAGAAGTGAAGTAGGCACTCCAGTCCATCCAAGTAGTTTCTACTGTTCCCTTGATAATTGGAATAACAGGAAAAGGTGATGAGCCCACGCAATTACACCAGCTCATCAATAAAGTTGAAGCTTTCCTTCAAAGAACTCAAGAAGACACAACACAAGCCACCCAAGCTTTGACACAAGTATAGAGCACACTTGTAGAAAAATAGAGTAAGGCAGAATGTGAAAATATTTCCCTGTAAGCGAAGTGGGATGAGGAAAAAGCACAGTTACAATAGAGCAAGGACCAGTTTCTAGCAGAGAAACTTGAAGGACAGGAAAGGGTTGACAAAGCACTTCACTCTGTGATGGTCATAGAAGTAAATATTGAAGAACGTGTCCCACAATAAGTGGCGCAAATTGAAGAATTAATCCAACAACTTCAACAGTGCATCGCAAATCTGGAACTTCGTACCATGCCCGAGACTCCTCAAGAAATAAGGGATCTAAGGGAGGCAACTTCCCGTAGTATAGTTGGCCAATTAAAAATCTTTTCCTTGGAATGCAAGCAGTTGAGTGCTAGAAGCGCCCAGAATTATGAGAACCTCACAGAGAATCCAGAGTTGCAGGATTTGGAGGCACAGATCCAAGAAGCAAAGCAACACGTAGATACGCTATAGGTGCAACTGAAGGCCTTGGCCCCATTCAAAAGAATGAATAGGTTTGCAGAACAATGCACTGCTCAACAATAGGTACACACCCTGCAAAGTAAAGTGATGGAAGTCTCCCAACGACTTCAACCAATCCAAGAAAAGGCATGTCAACTGTTCATTGAAGTTGAAATCCAAGGAACCGAGCTTGAATAGGTTGTCATCATTGCAGAACAATGCTTAGAAGGGCCAATAAACGAAGAAATGATCCAGGAGTTCATTGAGCAAGAGGTTGTTTCATTGCAGCAGGTCGAAGTAGTTTGAGCCAAGATCAAGGAGGCGAAATTGATCAGACCAGAGTGACTCGGGATGAGTCACATGTGAGTGTTGGGGGCCTGTTGGCCCTTGACCAAGTTTTGAGGAACACTTGGTCATATTTGACCATTTTTGGACTTCGACAGCTTGTCAAAGATGGAGTGCAACACGAAGAGGAGATCGTGGAAGCTAGACCCCTTTCTTGGGTCCTTTTTGGGTTTTTGGGGATAATGTAATGGGTATGGGATGTCAGCCCATGGGTTTACCCATGTTTAGGTCTATTTTGTAAATTACAAATAAGTATCTAGGCAATGTAAGAAGAGGAGGAGAAGATAAGCTAAGTGTTAGTAAAGGCTTTGTGTATATTGTGTGACCGACTTGCAGAGCTGAGTGCAAGTGTTGTAAGTGATGAGTGCACGGATTGTAAGAAGGCTCTGTGCTAGATCTACTTGGGGAAGGAGGATCTAGCGAGGTGCGCATAGATCTCCTGTCCTATGCGGAGTACAAGTTTGAGCTATGTGTTGTAACTCGATTGACCAAAGCTAATAAAGAAGAATAACACATTGTGGACGTAGCCCTAGGGTGGGGGTGAACCACGGTAACTCTGTGTGTTGTGCTCTGTGTTTCGACCTAATGTGTTGGTGTTATTGGATAAATCGTTAGCTGTAGACACTAACTAATCTCCCTAGATCCACCTAGATCTAGAACAAAACACACCAAAACATGACGCTTTCCTTAAGTTTTAAATATTGAATTTAATAACTAAAGAGGGATAGGTGACATAACATTTAAATGCTGCTTCCTCTTTCCATCACCATCCTAGCTCCATTCCAACACTCATACAATTATGATCCTACAAAAGAACGCAACCAACCAAAGTGATAGTAGTAGCATAAACTCAATATAAACCTATGTATGTGATCAAGGAATCATACAATAAAACACAACAAGATTTATAGGAAAGAATTATATTACTGTATAATATTAAATGTGAAAGAGAGATTACAACCGTGGCCTTGATGTCATAAGGTCCCTTCCAATTGTACTTCTTTCCCCACACACTTCCACTCTAAGAATTCTGAGAGCATAGATCTGATAATATTCACAATCTATCTTGACAAAGTGGCTCATATAGCCAAGATAACAATCTCCAAAGCTCAATCCAATCCAAGCTAATCCAAAAAAAGCTAACTTTCTCCATGAGAGCTCCTCTCCTTTTATAATTTGAAGAGGATAAGGTGAAGAGGTTAGGATGATCCCACTAAATCATGAGCGAATAAGATCCAAACCACTTGGATGCCACCTCACCATGGAAGTTTCTCCTTCTAGAAGCATCGAGAAGATGCTCGTTTTTCCCACGTATGAGCATTTTCGCACCTTGCCTATATCACAACCTGTGAACACTTCATGGCCTAGCTATGGTGTAGCTTGCAAAAATTAGGCATTTTTTCACCCTGCCTATATAGCAACCTGTGAACGATCTCTTTAATAGGGTTTTTACAAAGGAAAATGAAACTTCTTTTCTCAGGAAAAGTTCTTCTCCCTTCCTTCTTCAGGAACTCGGGCCACTGACCCCTCTAAAGGAAACATATATATTTACATCATTAACAGTCATAGGGATGACGAAAATAATGTGTAACATAGAGCCCTCCAAAGTATGAAGTTAGAACATAGTGATAGCTGAAATACTTTGTCGAGTGTGTGTAGGGAACAAGGAACACATCGGTCGGAAACCTGCCAACAGACAAGGAAATACAATACAATAATATATAATCACTGAGGTAGGCATTCCCATACTCAGAATATAAATGACTCAAAGCATAAATGCCGACATGCAAAGATCCATGTCAAGTAAGACAGGTCATGGCCACCAAACATACATTGTGGATCCATGCCATTATGACTCAAATTTGAACATAGCCACCAAAAATACACTGTGGATCTATGTGTTAAAGACTCAAATTTGAACATAGCCACGAGACATACAATGTGGATCTATGCAATAGTACAAACTAAATNATGACTCAAATCTAGACATAGCCACCAAAAATACACTGTGGATCTATGTGTTAAAGACTCAAATTTGAACATAGCCACGAGACATACAATGTGGATCTATGCAATAGTACAAACTAAATATACTCCAACACAACCTGAATCTATCAGAAAAGATCCAGGGTCTTCATCTCCACCAATCTATAGTACGAATCTAACCATGTGAATATATGTGTCGAAGTCGAACATGGTAGAAACCACTTGATTACCATTCATTAGTGTATATTGTTAACAAGTGTGAGGGAAATCACCATTAATGTCAATGACCCCCAAGATACACTAGTACAATCCAACAAATGTGAATCAATGAGTTGAGGTCGAACACTCAACGAAATCTCTCGATCTGGGGTCGATAATGAAAACCAACTGTCGAAAGCGAGGAAACCTGCCATTGAGGCATGCAAGTTCCAAGGTACCAATTAGTTTCTAATTCTAATTCTTGGATAATGAGTTGAATTTGACAGGAAAAGACTTGTCACAGGAGGGTATTAATGCATCCCACATCAATGACACAAAACAAGTAATAAGATTTGATGTAGATCATAGTAACGAGTAACTTAGGACTGACTTAGGGATGGATGCCACAATAGAAGGCTTAAGGACTGCATAAATGGCTGACGCAATAGAAGGCTTTCTGGGTTGAACTTCATTTTGAACATATTGATGACACGACAATTGTCTTGGAAACACTGACTCAACAACATGGATCACAGACCAATTTGTAATCTTATAAAGAAGTATGATCAAGAGACAAGTGGATTTTCCAACCTAGATGCAAAGCGAGTGAAAGGGTGTCATGCTCAAAAGTGAATCTTCCATGAAATACAGGTTTAGACACATTTATTTCCCAATTTTCCCCCCACCATCTCTAGCGAGTACCTCTTTATTTTTACACAAGCTTGAGGAGGATAACATGTGCTTGAAATGTAAGCTCATCATTTGGATGAGTCCCTCGGAGTATGTTTAACGAACCCTAGGAAGGAGTGGTTCAGTCTCATATGGTCCTTTCGATGTTTGTTTAATGAGTCCAAAGAAAGAAAAATAAGGGGTTTTTGATGTTTAGAGAGTCTGAAAAACACTTAAAGAGAACTCTCTCAGTTCCTTTTTCGTAAGTTAGTCTGATGAGACCGAAAAAGAGATAAACTATCGCTCAACAGACGTGCTTTCTAATACTATAACGAGTGTGAAAAGAACAAGACCGCTCAACAATCTTTTGATGTTTAGACAGTCTGAAAAGAGCTTAAAGGAAACTCCAAGGGGTTCCTTTTTCGTATAACCTTTACGAGTCTGAAAAAGTGATAAAAGTATACTCGGTTACATTCTCATGTATTTATAAGCACGAGAAAGAACAAATACTAAGCTCGGGATTGTTTTCATTTTTACGCAAGCTTTAAAACAAAGCAAAACTATGCTTGGGATAGATTTTATTTTTTCACAAGCTTAAAACTAAACAAAACTATGCTTGGACCTGGTTTCATCTTTACACAATATTGAACCAACGGAAAACTATGCTTGAGGTAGGTGGTTTCATTTTTACACAAGCTTGAACCAAAGTGAAAACTATGCTTGAATTTCCCAATGCATTATCCACGAATTCACATGGTTGGTACTTAGCCCCCAGCTTAAGAAGCTAGCAGCTCAACTTCAACATGAAGTCCAAAGGATGAGGAAAATGCCCCTCAAGCTTCATTTCATCCAACTGTAAAGGATAATGAAATGAAGCTTCAAATACTAGACGAAGGGCTTGACTCAAACAGAGAGGGGGAAGTTGTTTCATTTTTTAAAGAGCTTGAAACATGAGAAGAACTATGCTCGTGACTCTAGGTATAAGCCCCAAACATTTGTTTCATTTTTTAACAAGCTTGAAACAGAAACATGAACTATGCTCATAACCTCTGTTTCATTTTTTAAGGAGGTTTCCATAGAGATGCAAAAACTATCCTTGTAACCTCTCTTATTGATCATGGATTCCAAGAGGACAATGCTCCGGAATGACACCATGTCAAGGGACAAAACTCGTTCATGGCTTCCAAGAGGTCTTCACTGGAAGGAAGAAACACACTCTGGAAGGACACCATGTCGAGGGTCATGACAGGAGTGAAGATATCAAGCTCTAACAAACCTATCGAAGAGATCACCATGTCAACTACTGGATCTAAGTCATCAGAAGTTGAAGCCATGGGCGACAATTCCACATAATTGATTTGTGGTGAGGGAGATACCGTCTGCATATAAGAACCAATTAGGGAGGCAATCCAGTCAGGTCAATGAATGAAATTTGATCAACAGTCACAACTTGTCCATCGTGAGGGAAAGATATCACACGAAAAAGAGTAGACATAATAGCTTTCATGGCATAGAGATAATCTCACCCAAGGAGTAAAGTGAAATCCAAGGGGTCTTGGACTACCATGACATCAATAAAGACAGTTTTCCCTCCCAAAGTTATAGGAAACTGAGGAAGGGTCCCTAAAGGTTTTTGGTTCTTCTGTTAAAAGATAATAGATTCTGCGTAACCGACGCAAGCTGAGGAAAACCCAAAGCTTGCCAAGAAAAATAGGACAAAATACTAATGGACACACCTTCATCTATCAGTGTCTGAGGAACATCTCGACCAAAAACCTGTACTATAATCTGGAAAGGAACGTGAGACAAAAGATGAGGTCTAGTTAGCACACCCCAATGAAAATGGATGGCCTCATTACTTGGAAGCGGTTCCATGGGAGAAGGAGGAATAGTCCCTGGCATGGTAGATTTTGTATCAATGAGAAAAACATGGGCATTATCGGGTTTACTCTCTAGCGAGAGAGTAGGATCGACCGATGACAAGATCAGATCGACCACTTGGGTTGCATTCTCCAAGGGTAGAATGGGGTCGACAGGTGGAAATGGATCGACCACTTGGGTGACACTCTCTAATGGTAGAGTGGGATTGACCAAGGATGGGGTCGGATCGACCACTTTAGTTTCACTCTCTGAGAGGAGAGCGGGATTGATTGAGGATGGTATCGGATCAACCACTTTGTCAACTAGTTCAACTAAGGACATGACTATATTGACAACATGATCAATCGGATTGACCGATGAAGGGACCAGAGTGATCATTCCATCAACTATAGGGGGGTCAAGAGTAATCTTACGATAAGAAGCTGGAATTTGAGGCTGTGAAACAGTCATGTCTTCTAGCAATTTCGAGGCTTTGTCCATATGAGGGCAAAGGTGAATTAGATGATTCCCTTTGCATAACATACATGGGAACTTGACTCTACTTTTCTTCTTCCCAATGGTATCATGACTAGTTGACGAGAGGTCATCAACATGTTGTTCAAAGGCTGATGACATGGTTTAGTCAGGGTGTGTAGACCATAATTCTATAACCTTGGATAGACCAGGGCAATCCTTAATAAGATGGACACCCTTACAAAGCCTACAAGGGTACTTGGGCTTATGAGTTGTTTGGGTGATCTTGACATCATCAAGAATCCCAGCATGATTGATAATAACTGGTTGTTTTCCAACATGTTTGACAGTGGTTGGAGGTTTTGATCCTTGTTTATCTTTCTTCTTCTTAATCTTTCTTTTCTTCTGCTTCTTATTCACCGGGTTACTAGCTTCAGAACTTTCACTCGATGAAGAATATGAAACAGAAGGTGACCTTGCAAGCAAAGAAGGCAAAGAAGACCTTACTGGTGAAGAAGGTAAAGGATCAACATGAGGTTGATGCTCTTGGGGGGAAGTTCTTGTGACTGAAGCACTAATTGCATTCAGGATTACCTGAGTGGAAAACAACCATACCGGTAATCCAATTGTGAGACCTGGAAGGCTCAAAGTAGAAATATGATGAGGACTAATGTTTCCGTAAGAAGGAAAAACAAAAGGTTCCCTTGGAAAATAAGTTCATTCATTGGTCATCCCGGGAACTGACGCCATCAAAATAAAGATACATTCTAGAGTCCATTAGGGAAAACAAACAACACACATTAAAAATCTAGTAAGCAAACAAGAAAACAAAACCTTCTCACAATGAGTACACTAGTTGGTGGTGAAATTCAACGTTGTGGGAACAAAGTAAGAAGGGGATGAGATAGAGTGGGTGGAAAAGTTACATTGACGACCTGCTTAACAGACTTACGCCTTGGTGCAAGATCCCACACATAATCGTGGGTATACCCTCCAAGGGGCCTGAGTGAGTTTGGCCAACGTTGATTCCAGGTACCGTGAAGACTTGCCCCTCCACAGTCACCTTGTGTAAAGAACCTAGAGAGATAAGCCACTAAGGTTACCGATTACTACAATGATGCCTGGTAAAATAGTCGGCAGTTTGATCCACGGACAAAGGCAGGGTATCTAGCCCAAAATCAAATCGAAAGGCTTCCACTCATAATTGTGGGTATACCTTCAAGTGACCTCCATAATACATGGAATATCTACACCAAAACCAACAAAGCAGGGTGAATAACACTGCCAGTATTAATGCGACCTCGTGATTGAGCCTTGTGTGAGAAGGGCTTCCTAGGACAAAATGTAGTAAGTGGATTTAACTCTCCCTATCACAAGATACTATGTATTTTTGCAACTTTGGAAAGTTATCTTTCGCACCTATTCCAAATCCCTACAACCAATCTAATGTATGTTTGCTACCAAAAAATATAAAAATGTCTAATCAATTTTTATAAGCGCTTTATTTTTAAGGTTGTTGTTACTCAAAAGGAATATGGCGTGGACAATATGGTGTTTTGACCGACTCGAAAGTTATGCAAAGAGATGAAGATGCAATCTTTTCATTTCGATGAGAGCTATGCTATGAGAAGGAGAAAACATTTATCATTCTCGGATGCACAATGTCCCAACATTAAAAAAAAAACTCATCAATATCAATATCTTTAAAAAATGAGCAAATTAGATTGTACACCAATACACGATTCATGGCCCCAATCTAATACACCAAAAAATGCCAAGAATCATGCAATTTTGCTACTTCAAATGCATGGATGCCCCCAATCTAATATAAAGCAAGAAATTAAATCTTTTTGTTTCAAAAATTTCACTAAAAACAATAATGAACTTTCTTAAAACAAAGAAACCCAAACTAAATTTTTTCTTTTAAAGCGAACTATTAAGAAGAAATCTGATTTTTCCCTAAACAATTCTAAAGAAAACACAGGATTTGTAATTGAAAGACACTCAAAGCAAGAGACTAATCCTTCAAAAACAAACAAAGCAAAGATGGCTAAAAGCAACTCAAAGAATGTCAAGCAGACTGTAAACAGATCAATATAGGCTCCAAAAGTTCAATCTAGCTAAGCAAAGAAAATCTGGGCATCAAAAGACAAGAAGACCCAATCCAAAAAAAAATTACAAACAAGTTCGCAAGCCAACAGTATATTACAGTGAGAAAATCAACATTTTTCGTAGGCTAGCAATGGGTAGGGTGAAAAAATGTCGCACTGGTTTAAACAGTGAGGTACGAAAATCAAAGCTTTTCACAGGTTGTATACAGGTGAAGTGCGGGAATGCCTGTAATAAAAAATAATTTGGAAAAGGGACAAAGAGTCTAAGTGAACTTTTAGATCCAGAGAGTCTGGATGGATTTCCCACAGACACAGAGACCAGAAATCAAGCAATCAAAGCAAGGGAAACTAGACTAACTAGGAAACAATATGTTCCCCTATGGAGTCACCAATTTTGTTATTGGATAAATCGGTAGGTGCAGACACTAACTGATCTCCCTAGATCCACCTAGATGTAGAACAAAATACACCAGAACATGACGCTTTCCTTAAGTTTTAAATATTGAATTTACTAACTAAAGAGGGATAGGTGACATACCGTTTAAACATAGCTTCCTCTTGCCATCGCCATCCTATCTACATTCCAACACTCATACAATGATGATCCTGCAAAAGAACGCAACCAACCAAAGTGATAGTAATAACATAAACTCAATATAAACCTATGTATGTGATCAAGGAATCATACAATAAAACATAACAAGATTT
>SNQJ01S0296618.1:0-10529 GCA_010110895.2 Picea sitchensis
TCCTTCGAGGTGTATTCTCCTCCATTATCTGTTCTTAATGTCTTGATCTTCTTGTTCGTGAGGTTTTCTATTTCTGCTTTGAATTCTTGAAACTTGTTGAATACTTCGTCCTTTGTCTTTAGTAAGTATAACCAAGTCTTTCTTGAATAATTGTCTATGAAGATTACGTAGTAAAGAGATCCTCCTAGAGATCTGACTGGCATCGGACCGCAAACATCTGAGTGTATTAGATCTAGGTTCTCCTTAGATCTATTGTTGCTGCTTGGAAATGGTTTCTTGATATTCTTTCCAAGAGCGCAACCTTTGCAGATTCCTTCATGTGTAGACTGCAATTTTGGTATTCCTTCAACCATCTTTCTGAGAAAAGGTAATGCTTGATAATTAATATGAGCGTACCTTCTATGCCAAAGTTCATTGGGATTGACTTCACCATGTACGAGAGCTTCTTCATTTTCTTCTAGTAGTCTATACAGATTTCTTTCACGACTTCCAATAACCCTAGCATTCTCTATGCTGGAGTCTTTATGCCATGATAACACTTTTCCATCTACGAAAGCTATTCTGTTTCCTTTGTCTTCTAGGCAAGATATGGATACAAGATCCTTTTCTAAACTAGGTACATATAAAACATTGCTTAAGTGAACATTGTTACCTATTTTCAACTTGCCGGAGGCTTGTCCAAATCCTCCGACTGGGTAAGTGTTTTTATCTCCAAGCTCTACCTTGTACAATGTCTTCTTCTCATTTAGATTTGAGAGTCTGGCTTGATCTCTCGTCATGTGCCTAGAAGCTCCACTGTCGATTATCCACATGTCATCTTCAATTGTTCCAGCGAGTACTGAGTAGTGTAGAAGACTGATCTTTTCACTCATGACTTCGGTTGACTGGTAGTTGGTCATGCCTTGATCCAAAACTTCAACTCTGTCGTTTTTGTCTTCTGAGAGAGCCAAAAGGTGCGTTGAACTAGGGCGCATCTAAGTATCTTCTCCTTGAGCAAGATGCTCCATCACAAGGTGTCGGATCTGAGATTTAGGGTTTCTGCAACTGCTCCTGCTAGTAACCCTAGCAGCAGTGTCTTGGAAGCTGCTCCTGCTAGTAACCCTAGCGACAGTTCCTCAGCAAGCTCAATATCCTAATGGCTATGTTTCCTTCCAGCGTTTAGACTGAATGAAGGAGGTGTGGGCCCATACCCTGTTAGAATATGAAAGGATGTGCTCGTTTTACCATTGACAATTTCACTATTGTCACCCAACCATAGGCCGAAGCCACCCTCCGAGCACCTTGACCTTGACAGTGAGAAGAATCCTGGTAGCAATCCAATAGCCAAGCAAGGCTAATGCACCAAGCAAGAAGTAACCAAAGCTGATCAGATAGTCCAACCCAAAACTGGCGCAACACCTTCCCCAGAACTTGCGCACAAGATTGCCAGACTGCAATGCGCACAAGTGACTTCTGCAATTCTGCGAATGTGACAAATGAGAGACTGGCGCCCTGTATTTATAGTATTCCTTACAGACTTGCCTGGGCCGACTTCTCCTTCTGGGTACTAATTAATTCATATTAATTATCTTTCTTCAGTCGACATCTCGTCTAGGGTTACATTCATTTCTTTGCTTCCTTCCGGAATATTTTAATCTTGTCAAAGGTCACAATAGAGGTTCATACCTCCCGAAGCTACCATAATATCAACACACCTCACGGGTTTGTAAGATGGAGAATGTCTCACATAGCTGCATTCATCAACACCGTGTATCCTACCTCAAGAAGGCATTGGGACAGCAAGTCACCGCTTCGACAAATCTTCCTCCACCCAATGAGAAAAGACAGTTGGTTTTAGCTCCTGCAAGGATTGTTGATGTCAAAGATCGGAGACTGAGGAGCAGGGTCATTCGAGAATACTTGGTTGTATGGAGAGGATTGCCTGCAGAAGATGCCACCTGGGAAGGAGAGCAAATTTTACAACACCCTGATCTGGAATTGCTTGAGGATAAGCAATCTTAGGGAGGGAGGACTGTAATGTTCCCCTCCAATTAACCGTGACGAAGGATGACTCAATAGCCTATATGACTCCCGTAAGCTATAGTCAACAAGGAAAAAGGGAGTCAAGGAGGTTTATTTGGTGTCACTAGGTAAAAAGAAGGACAAATCCTAAAAGTGACATTAAATATAATAAATAATTATATTTAAATGGAATTGGAAGGAAAATAAAGTGAAGATTTGATTTGGTCAAAATGGGGAAAGATCTAGAAGGTCCAAGGAAACCATAAATAGAAGAGTAAACCCTTGTTGAGTTTTCGATATTGTTATCCCCTAGACTAGGGATAACTAAGGAGATCACGTCTCGAGGCCCACAGGTCTTAGACATGGAGTACCGAGAGCCAGACGACTTGAGCATGTCCCGGAGAGCCCCTCTTTTCTTCAGTACAGTCCACTTATTACCAGCAGCAGTATCCATCCCACCAGCTTAGTCCTGAAGTAGAGGTGAGCCTTGCTCCATGAGGTAATGAGTCTGGGTAACATGGTATGTATCACTCTAATTTTTGAAGCACTTGAATATGTTGTATTGAATCCTTCTTCATTTCATGACGTTTGCTTGGAAATTATGCTATTTGCCTCGTTCATATCTGGAAGGGTGACATGGTGCCCTAGTAAGTTGATTTCCCTTTAGGATGGGTTGCTACTGGGTGGATCTGTCAAAAGTCATCGTCTGCTCCCTCCATACTTACCATTTTCCATCTTTATTCCTTGTGATCTCCCCTATCCTTGTTTGGGCATTGGGATTGGCTACACCATGAAGGGTTGTACCTTACCTCGTGGGAAGAAGGGGCTAAAGGCCTAGAGGGTAAAAGTAGTTGGCAAGAGTTAAAAACCAATATTGAAGCCTTCGAGATGCTTCGCCCAAGGATCCCCGAGAAAGCAATGAAAAGCTTCTCAGTAAGAAAAGGGGACCCATAAGATAACATAAACATTCAAGGTATTAGTTGATGGATAGGGGTTCTCATCACGAGCCAACCTATTATGACCATGGGCATGTAGCGGTATGACACTACCACCTATCCGGTCACCAAGCCAAAGTAGTGGCTCTTGGTGGCATAGCCAAGAGAAAGGGGGTCTCCTCACGAGCCAGCCTTCGCATTTCCGTGAAATGTTTGTGGATAACGTTGTTACCTCTGGTCATCAAGCCAGGACAGTGGCCCTCAACTGTTTCCTTGAAGTACAAGAGCAAAAAATCAAAAGAAATAAAGCTAAGAGTAAAAGGCAATGAATGGGCTAGGAAACAATTGCATTCATGACAAGGTGCAACTCATCCTCTATGAAGGCACCCACAGGTAAGACTTTACATTTCCCTGTTATTACATGCACCCCGTGCCCAAATATTTACTCCATGCCACCTCAAACACTTACATGACTTGGACTAGATCCCACTTGGGAAACATCCCAAACTTAAGAGAGGTTAGCCCAATAGGACGCCCGGAGACCTTCTCCAAACCTAACTTGTCAAATTGCATAACGTCTTTGAACATTTGTCTGGGTTAAGGGGGGTTTGATGCACATGTTTGGGTAATTTAATTATTGGATGTGATTTACATGCTATGATCCTTGTGACTTATGAACCCATGGAGGGCATACTTGTTGTTGCTGCAGGGCCTTTCTCGGTGGACAGATACACACGAGGGAATGATTAGCTTGAACCTTCATGGGCGCTCAAAGCCCACAGATGGATGTTGAAACCCCAGCTAGGGGTAAGAAGAGATTGAAAACTTGCACCAGGGGAAAGAAGGACGTTTCCTTTGGAGGCACCCTGGAAGACCTAGACCCAGGGGATCTTGTAGCCCTTGAGGACCTTGGACGTCACCATGATAGCCCTAGACATCATCCAGAGCTAGGGTTTCATCTTGGGCGGCATTTATGAGGCATTGGCACACATAGGCAGGGTTTCAGTGCTTTGGAGGCCCAACATTTCACCTTCCCTATCCGGTGTTCCATACTTGGGGCTCAACGTCACCCTTGAGGGGCATGACGTCACCCCTGGAGTGATTTTTAGATGCAAATTAATTTTTTCTTGTCCATATTTAATTTGTGTAAAAAACTAGCCAGGTCGGCCCAGTAATTATGAACTGAAATTAATTTTAGGTTAAATTTTGTATAAATAAGCAGGAAGTGACATTCATTGAAGAAATTTGATGTCCCCAATTAGGTTTCAATCACTCCTTATCACTCCCATAGTTTAATGCCCAACCCATGAACAAAAAATTCATCTTATGACAATTATTAATTTCTAGAAATGAAATTTTTGAATTTGAAACACAAGAGACAACTTCTTTGACTGGATTTTTAATGCAGAAATAAATCAGCAATAAGTAACCACAGTACACAGGAAATTTTGGTCCAAAAATGACCCAGGAAAAACCCCCAGGGTGGGGGAAACCTGTTCTTCTAAGAGGGCAGCTTCTTTTACTAATTTGCAAGCATCTGGAATTTACATTTGCAGCAGAAAATAAAATACACAGCAGAGACAACTTATCTCTCTTTTCCCAAGACAGAACTTTCTTGGAAACCGTGCCAATTAACCTCCTCGAAATTTGAGCCAAGCTTACTCAGAAATTCCGTACGATGTATGTATCTGTACTGTACAGACATGGCTGTACAGACCTCGATTTCTGTGCAGGTGTACAGATCCGCACGATCATACAGATTCAATAAATGTTGTACGGTTGCCTCGATTTCCATGCCATACGGCTGCCTCGATTTCTGTGCCATATTCTCCTCGATTTTTGTGCAGAAAATTTGTACTGTACAAACTGGTTATGGCAGTAATTAATGCTGGTATTTTCCTCGATTTGCGTGCCCACCTTTGCATGGAAATCCGTGCCACTCTTTTCTGGAAATGATCTTCCTTCTCTCCAATCTCCTCTCTCTTCAGTGAATGCTTGTGTGTGTGTTCTCTCAATGGACTCATGAGAGACATTTAATGGTCTCTTTCCCCTCTTGACCTTCCATATTCCCAAAGTGACTTTTGGGTGTCCACATGATCCAAAGGTTCATAATTAATTAGATCAACGGTGGAAAATAAAGTGCACATGAAAATCACTTTTTAATATTTTATTCACCCAACTTAAATAAAAGACCCACTTAGCTTTTATTTCCTAAGTCACTTTCACTTTATGAATTAAAAGGGGTTTACATTAAAGTGGTCACATTTCCCTAGGCAAAGAGACCAAACCTAAGGAACACCACTTGCCTCGGTATAAAAATTAACACTCCCTCTTACCGAGGAAAGTGTTACTTACCACCCCCATCTTGTCCCTGAAATAAACATGCTTTCCTCTGGGAAGAGTCTTTGTGAGGATGTCGGCCACCTACTCATCTGTAGACACATATTCAAGCTTCACAACCCCTCTCTGAACATGATCACGAATGAAGTGATATCGGATCTCAATGTGTTTGGACCGATCATGAAACACCGTATTCTCTGTGAGTTTTAAACAACTCTGATTGTCGCAATAAATCATCATAGGCCCCAACTCCTGTCCGAACAAACCTGTCAACAATTTGTGAAGCCAAATGGCCTCACAAAAGGCTTGGCTCGCAGCCATATACTCTGCTTCAGCTAAGCTCAAAGCAACAGAATTCTGCTTTCGACTAAGTCGTGATACAATAGCCGAACCCAATCCAAAACAACAACCTGATGTGCTTTTCCTATCTGAAACTGAACTTGCCCAATTTGAATCTGTGAATCCTGCAAGTCTCACTCCATCACCACGAACATAATCCAGACCATAGTCAATATTGCCCATCAAATACCAAAGCACATGTTTTGCAACAATCCAGTGTACTCTCCTGGGCTCCACCATAAACTGACTGAGAGTATTAACTGCAAAACAAATATCTGGTCGAGTATTGACGAAATACATCAAGGAACCAATGAGTTGACGATATAATGTAGGATCCACCAATCCGGAATGAGAGGAATAAAGCTCCTTCCCATTGGTGGCCATGGGAGTGGACATGGGTTTGCAATCACCCATGTGGAATCTGCTGAGAATATCAACTGTATATTTTCCCTATCCCAGGAAGATATGCCCCTCTTCCTACCACACCTCCAACCCCAGAAAGTAATGCATCAGCCCTATATCCTTCATGTCAAACTCTGAGGCAAGATCCCTCTTGCAGCCCTCAATAAGTTTCTCTGCACCTGTAATGAACAAATCATCAACATAGAGAATAAGCATAAGCATCTCACCATCAACAACAATGTAATACAAGTTGGGGTTTGCATCACACTTCATGAAACCCATCTGCTGCAAGTACGCATCAATGCGAGAATTCCAAGCTCTGAGAACTTGCTTCAGTCCATACAACACCTTTTTCAGGCGACAAACATGGGACTGTCTACTGTAAACCTCGAAACCAAGTGGTTGCTCAACATAAATCTCCTCCTGAATAATGCCATGGAGAAAGGCGGTTTTGACATCCATCTGGTGAATCTTCCACCCCATTTCTGCTGCAATCGAAATGACAGACCGAATCGAAGTATATCGAACTACGGGAGCGAAGGTCTCACTGTAATCAACTCCCTCTCTCTGTGAAAACCCTCTTGCCACAAATCGAGCCTTATACTTTTCAATGCTTCCATCCACAACATACTTTATCTTATAAAGCCATTTGGAGGATATCACTGATTTCCCATCAGGCCTAGGTACAACCTCCCCCACATCATTTTGCATGATGGATACATACTCCTCCACCATGGCTTCCCTCCAAACCTGTTGTGTGGTTGCCTTCTCATAGCTAGAAGGCTCGGACTCCATAATACCTGTCACCATCACTACATAACTGCAGAATCTCTTCGGTGACCTTCTCTCCCTGGTGGAATTTCTCGGATTCCCTACTGTCTCGACTTCTTTCAAGGTGTCCTGAAGCCACTTGGGCTTCCTCTTCCCTGAAATAGCCTCCTCAACCTCACTCGAAGAAGATACCTCTGAAAGTTGACCAACTGAGCCCGATGACCCGGTACTCTGAACATCTGTACCTGTGCATGTAGAACCTGAAGTGCCATGTGAACTATCAACCAGAGGACTAAATGTTGACGATTAAATTCACAACGAAGTTTTGGCCCACAAAGTGTTGCTAAAGCCTATTATTATAAAAGCTAAATAATACTAGTAGGTGGGACCCCCTCGTAGATTGGAGATCAAGTCTGATGTTTATTCGATGTTATGTTATTGTTCGACACTACTTTCATGGTTGACGATATCATGTTTTATTGGATAATGGATCGGGCACATTACACAGGACTCCCTCCTTGTTCCAAGATCAAGTAACACCGAATTTTTCATGGTTATCATTGTTGACTATTCTTGTGACACCTGCAACAGACACATGTTAGTAACAACGAAGGAAAAGAAACTAAAAGAAGAAATTGCCCTATGCTAACATGCTATACTATATGCATTAAAAAATATTGTGGCAAATCCTAGCTAACATAGGATAGCCATACGAGTTATGGAGGTTGTATATAGCATAGTTGGTATGTATTTCGGCATAGTAGAGATGGTAATATGTGATACGGGTGGCGCTCTTGGAAATTAAAGGTTGGTGGTGGATGATTTGTTGGATTAGTAGCTGGCGCATACTAAGAATTGAATGAACTTGCAGTAGGTATGTGATGTGCATTTACTGCACATCGCCTTTACCCCTACCGTTGGATGCCACCCTAGTCAGGCTATCTTCCAAACATTACTGAAGTGGTTATGCTCTGATTTCTTAGCAGGGAGGAACCGCTCGGCCAACTTGCATTTTAAGATATTTGATTACAAGTACGTTCTTTTTTTAGCCCTTCATGAGTCTACTCTAGTTATGAAATGGATATTGGCTCAAGTGTATTATCTGTGCTTTCCTTAAGTATTGTGACTGTGTAAATGGTGTTTGTGATGAAATGTTGATGATTCTCTTTGAAATGATGTTGAAGTCATAGCAATGCTAGTTATCCTGGGCGTTAGCAGTCACAAGAAATCTCTGTTATCCTTGCTAGTTTACTTAGAGGATCCTTGTTGGTCTTGATGGGATATCTTCACGCTCTTGCATTGTTGTATCCAGTCTGTGGGTTTTTATGGGGTTTAATGACTGAAGCGTTTGTGTCACCACGCATTGTACATGGGGGCAGTTGATTGATTTCACCAATAGGGGTCACGAAGTCAGTTTCATGTTCTTACTCGGCTCTGTCTTCACCTCTGTGTGGTAGTTGTTTGATCGAAGGGCACAAGGGTTATACCCTGCGTGAAAATAACAGTGCCACGCAAAGTTAAAGCCTCGCCTCCTGCTATGGCCCCTGTCATGGAATTGTTTCTTGTCCACAAACGAAGCATAGCCCTCTTTGTGTGTACACCTTTGGCCTCGAAGTTTTCACTATTACGAGAAGTTGCCTTTGTTCTTCCTGTGATGGCTACCGAGCAAACCCTTAACCCTCCAGTCTGGGGTTTCATAGGAAGACTGTTGAGCCTGTCAAGTTGTTATGGGTTATTGTGGATTTAATGTATCGTCGACCACTTTGGATACGGACTTGCCCAGTTGGTCGTATGGCAGTCATATTGGTTTGGCATTTGGTTACTGCCTCTGTGATAATAATGATAAACCCTACATTGCCAAATTGCACTTTCAAAGTACACATCCACCCTCCTTATGCTAGTAACTCAGTATTGTTAATGAAGAAGGCCTCTACCCCGATTCGATTTGGTGCGTGGGTGTGCGTAGTTAACACAGCTTGTTCGGTTGATTGATTTTTTTTTTTACAACAGTGACAGATTGTTTGGTTGATACACAGTCACTGACAATTGCACTAATGATTATTTGGATGATAGCTGGCATTGGTTACAAATGCTTGATGTTGCTCACGCATGTCGCGTTGTGTGTATGGTGTTTTCGCAAAATGAAACAATGGGTGTGGTAACTATGGTTATCTTTGGGGCCGAATGACTATTGAACTGGATGACTATAGAGACTATATCCACCGCATCCTTATGCTTGTTTGATTGCATAAACCTAAGTTTGCACAGCGTATTCGATCACGGTGTAACTAAATCGAAGCAGTGTTATATTAAATCGTTGGCTCAGCACGAGATGTTGAGTTATTACGTGACTGCGTGTTTGTTTTGTTAAAGAGGAATTGTTGCATCACAAGATTTTGTTGGTTGCACACTGTGTATAACACAGATGACTTGGTTTTCACAGAGTTTTAAGCGTGTTGATTTGTTGCAATCGACCATTTGTAAAAGGGAGCATGTTGTCAAGACCTCATCGTGTTGGATGGATGATCCAACTTTTAAGTCACATTGAATTTTTTATTTTTTTTACACTGGCTGAATTACATTACCTGGATGAGTTACCCTGTGCCTAGCTTGTGCCTAAATGATGGTTGTTGGGTATATGTTAAATATCCATTCAACTTTTGCATTTAATCCGGGTTATTGGGTTTACTGCCTATATAACCATTCAATTAAATAAGACTATAACCATTCAATTAAGAAGAATTGCAGAAATATCACTTACATACACCAAGAATCATCAAGAAAATCCCTAGTTGAACACATCCACCAAGAAACTTGCCAAATTACTCCAAATTTAGCCTTCCTCAACAAGTGCGCCTACAATTTCAGCCAAGAAACCCAAAGTAGGGCGCAAATTTCAGTCCTCACAAGTGTGAGTGAAAGATGATCTATAATACAAGGGTTTAAACCCTTATTTATACAATACTAATGACCAGAATTAGGTCAAAAAAGGCCGACATGGCCTGTTACACATAATATCCGGTTTTTTTCATTAAATGTCATAATTAAACCCTAAAACAAGTTGTAAAGGTGACGTCATTCCCTTTTAGGATGATGTTAGGCCCTTTTTGGGCAATGTTGACCTCCTGGAGCAAAACGTTAGGCCTCCTTGGGCCTCAGGATCCTACCACACGTGCCACTTGGCACACAACAGCCTCCAAAGCATCCAAAAAGTTGGGTGACTTGGGTGACATCATGGGCCTTCCAAGGCCTACATCATGGTGAAAAGGGAAAAACCCCCCTCGGTCCAGGCCTGCCAGGCTGTCCCTAGTGAAACGTTCTCCTCTCTCTCTGGTGCAATCCACTGATCTGTCTCTGCCCCTGGCTGGGGTCTCAGCATCCATCTGGTGGGATTTTAGCCCTATGGAGGTCCGAACTAATCATCTCCCCATATGTACCTGTCCATCGGGTGTGGCCCCGCAACATCAACAAATACGCCCTCCATGGGCTCATAAGTCACAAGGATCATAGCAATGTCAATCACATCTAATCATCAAGTTATTTAAACATGTGCATGAAACCCCCTTTACCCGGACAAGTGCTCAAAGAGGTTATGATATTCTACAGGCCAAGTTTGGAGGGGATGCTAGTGTTCAACAACACAGGTATTCCAACAGAGGACGAACACCTTCAGTAACCACTCACATAACCAGATCAAAGATCAACACACCGATGTTTTCACGTGGTAAAACCCCTACGGGG
>SNQJ01S0296619.1:0-10529 GCA_010110895.2 Picea sitchensis
GACCACATAGGGAACAAATGAATTTATAAGATAATCCATATTATTACCTTATAAAAATGCCACACACAATGTTATATTCCATGTACAATCACAAACACATGTGGTGACAATGTGTTTAAGATTGATTTTCCACACTAGATAAATCTTCCTCGAGTTTAAACTTTAGAATTGTTTCAACCTTATAGTCCCTCTTAATTGAGTAATCAATTTCACAATCTAAACTTCTCCATGGAATTGATATCAAGTTTAGCATTCCAATTGTAAAGAGTCAAATCATTGATGATATTAACAAACACACTAAGAACAAGGCTATTACACTCTTCAAAATTATGAAAGTTGTACAACTTCTTGTTTAAGCCAAATTATTCATAATTGATCAATCTATTACATGAAAACATGAGGATCAATTCAAAGGAACCCATACATGAAATTGAACTAGGATGAGGTGTCTGTCATGTGCTTCAACACTAACAACATAGTTTTTCTTGTTCTTTGCTTGCTTTAAGATAATGATTGTACTAGTGGTAGGAAATTCCACACAATTGAGTGGTCACATGGAGAAGACATATTAGGGATTAAGAGATATAGGTAGCTTAGATGGTTTATGTAGTTATATGGTCTTATGGTTAGGGGTTACATTCATTAGGGGGTAGTGGTGTATTAGTTAGGGATTAATAGATTAGGAGTTGGGATCATGATAATGAGGTTCTAATTATTGTAAAGGGTTAATGCACTTAAGTGTTTATGGGGTTATAATAGTTAGGAGTTAAGGATAGTTAGGGACAAATGGGGTACTTATAATGGTGGATAAACTCATCCTTTCTCGCGAGTTCATTTTTTGTATCCAAGGAGAAGTGTTTCTATGATTCACTCATTATTTATTGAAATTTTGACAATATATATATTTTTAAAATGGACTAAAACCCCTAATATTAATGTCACAAGGTCAAAGTTCCTATCAATCAAGTAGTACTATAATTTTTGACCAGATTCCCACCAGATTTGAAGAGGAATTTTATTCAAAAAATGGTGGAGTGTGGGCACTTATTAATTTACTCCTAAATTAATAATATAAATAAAAAATAAATTTAAAAAACAAAACAAATATTATAGCATATGTTATGTATGTTAACATAACTTACATGTTAGTGGATTATAATTATTGTCAAGGGTTAAGGACACTTAAGTGTTTATGGGGTTATAATAGTTAGAATTCGAGGTTAGTTAAGGGCTAGTGGGGTACTTATAATGGTGGATAAACTCATCCTTTCTAGTGAGTTCATTTTTTTTTTATTTACTTATTTTATAATGATGCAAAGTTTTGATATGATTTACTCATTATTTTTTAAAATTTTGACAATGAGTCTTTTTTAAAATGGACTAAAACTCCTAACAATAATCTTTCATGGTCAAGGTTCCCATAAATCATTCCAACTAGATTCCAACTAGATTCCTACTAGATTTGAAGAATAATTTTAATCAAAAAATGGTGGAGTGTGGCCACTTATTAATTTACTCCTATACTAATAATGTAAATAAGTAATATTAAAATAATATAAATATATAAAAAAGAAAAAATATATTATAGCATATGCTATGACATAACGCATGTTGTTATAAAAACATTTGTTAACATATTACAACAACACCCATGACCTTGTTGCTCCTCATGACAAGCAATTCCCAAGCCCAAACAAAGAGTTGCAGATGAGACCCATGCCCCCAACTACAACATATGAGTCTCATGTCATGACAAAGATCACTTAAGCTCATGATATAGACCATTGGAGTAGGGATGGAGGTTGGATAAGGATACATATTAATAGTCTGGAGCCCATTTTCCTATGAGGAGAACACCCTAGGGTTTGAGGAGATAGAGGAGATAAACCATTTCTATTTGAAAGTGGAAGAGGAGACAAAGGAGAGGATATATATATCCCACTGCGATAACTATGGAACCTAAAATGGTAATTCAATCCCATTAACAAATTTATTTTATGGTAATTATTTGGTAAAATTGGTTTTATAGTAAAATTGTAGGGTTAAATTGATCTTTTGGTAAAATTTATGATGAGTAATAGGAAATCGTTCCTCTCCACAACTTAATTACCATGCTTATTTTTCTACATGCGTGTCTTGATTTATTCACTTTAGAACAAGGTAAGTAGATCCACAATTATGCAAGTTTAGGGCATAAAACCCAACTCAATCATGGTGTTTAGTGTTATCCATGTGTGTGCTGATTTACTCGCTATTGAACAAGGTAAGAGGATCCATGGTTATGCAATTCCAAGTCATAAAAACCAACTAAATCACCATGTTTAGTGTTCTACATGTGTGCATTGATTTATTGGATCTAGAACAAGGAAAACATGCCTTGATTAAGGAATAAGAATAGCCACCATAATGAAGCTACACTAGCTAATGTTGATGATATGAATGACTATCTCTTAAGTGATTTGATAACATATTCCTTCCCTTAAGGTTGAATATTTGTCTGAGTGGGGGCAGTTGATTCCAATAATCATAGATAATTTTAGGGGCTAAATTTATCCAATGGGATAAATTTCCATAGTTTTTCCCGAAAAATGATTCGTCGATTTCCATTTTTCTAAAAACGATTCACCCAAATTCCATAGAATAAAATTATTTTACTTTAAATATCACCAAAATTTTATAGAAACTATACAAAATCCTTAGAAATTTGAATATTTTTACAAAACTATCGCCAAACATTTCACAGTTTTCATATTAAGGACTAGTAATATTAGCCTAGGTTTCTACATTTTAATATAAATTTTCATCCTTAAAATTATCCCTGTCAATAATCTTCCCAAAAACCGCTAATCTTCCATCTCTTATATCAGAAAATCTATTTTATGTTTTCAACATAAATGGTTATAGATTGTATTAAAAAAGGGTTGCAGCCGAACCAAACAACTTGATAATACAAAGTTTAGAAAGGATGAATCTAGTTTGGAAATATTTTCTCCTCTTGTCAAGGAGATGAGAGGAGGGAGTCCAACAATTTTTCCTAAAGTGACTCATTTTTATTATTTCCTAAGTACAAGAATAAATTCTTACAAATTTCTTGCATAGTAAAATGCAAAAACAGTACATAATTACTACTTTTGAGGAGTTCCCCCCACTTTAAACAAGTTAGAGTCCAAAGTTAACTAGTGACCCAAAATATATTTTATTATTCCTCATTTTATCTATGTTTTCGGCTTGTTTTACTTCCCCTTATTAGTGAAGGAGAGGGATGGGAGATTTCTTCAAAATTTAAGAAAAATAAGGAGATTTAGATGTTATGGGCGAGTGCACAAGCTATAAGTGGGAGGGTCAAGATCCCCTACATCCTCCTCTTCCATCTCTACATCTTCCTCCTCATCCTATACTTCCTTTGAATATTCGGATGCTTCCTCTTCTTCCCCCTTTTATTTCTCTACTTCCTCTTCTTTTGTTCCTGCTTCAATTTATAAAGTATTTATTGTTTTTCCATTGGATGGGGCCTCTTCTATGTTCTTTGATGTAGTATTCTCTGGTTCCACTTGTGTAATGTTCCTGACTTGGATAGTCTAGGAAACTCTGCTAATCTGTGTGTAGGATTAATTGATTACAACATATAGATGAGCATTCAAATAATAATGGCGACAAAACACTGCAACACTTGTATTATGAAATCTCCGTGGAGTACAAATGTCGAATGCGATTGAATAAAATGAATCACTTGGCTAGATTAATGACAAAAGGATCTTAGCTGGAATACAATAGAAACTAAAATGATAATACCCGATATGGGAAGAATGTTGTGGAATGAAATGGATGATATGAAGAGCTGTTGCTGATATGCCAACTCGTACGACAACTGCTGCAAGTCTGGAAAGTTCGTCCTGGTGGCTATAAATCTTGGAAATTCCTAGAAACTATCCTAAACAATGCGCCCTTCTCTGCCTCACAGTCCTGGTGACTGTGTAGACCTCAACTGGTGTGTCTGGTCCCCAGATGGATCCCCTAGGGGAAATGCGCCCCCTCTACTCTGGAAAATTGTTCCCTAGTAATTCCACCATTAGAATCGACTGATGTGTGTCTCAAATTGATCGCCTAGGTCTACTATGAAATGGGACAGAAGGATTTCCCCGGATCTGAACTAATGATTGCTCGGGAACCCCTAATGTGTCCTTCCCAAGTGTCGCACTCCCAATGTCCAGAAAGTGCACCCCAGATGATTCCTTTGTCGAAATCTAATGAGGAAACAAGAAAAAGATGAGGCTTGCCTTCCTCTCAACTAGGAAGGAGGGGAATCTCTGAACTCTCCTTGAAAGGGACAAGTCGATCCACTGAACCTCCTCAGAAGTTGCGCCCTCACCTTGAATAAGTGCACCCTTGCTGCTGGAATCTATGTAACTATTGCTAAATAATGATGGAATACCCGTGTGATCTTCCCGGTGACTAGGGTGTGTCTCTCAATACCAAATGTTATCACTCCAGGAAACTCTCCTAGGTTGTATCTCAGAGATGCCTGGTAACTTAATTGTTTTTTGTAATTTTTTACTCAATAATGGGTGTGGAGTTGGATCAAGATGAATATCTGAATCACTGGATTGTATCTTCAAGACAGTCTAGTCATATTCAAATAGTACAAGGTCTTCAAGAGCTATTATCAGATAGGTTTGTAAATCAGATGGATAAGAAACCAATCAATTAACCAGAACATACATAAACCATATATATGATGGGTCAACAAACTAGCAGTGGATGCTTATGATTCTTGTTTAATAATCAAAGGTAAGATGACAATTACCATAGGACATTTAAACAGAGACAAAGAAATAATTTCAACTCATAGGCATAGAATAGAAATGAAAAGAAAGTTTGACAAAAACAATGAAATAAGCTTGCAGGCTGAATATATTAAAGAAAGTGTCTATATCACAATAACAGTAGAGTCTAGAACTCAAAGTCGAACCCTTCATTCTTCCAATATTTTTGGCTTTATAGCATTTACAAAAAGTTTCAAGATCCTAGGATACTGGATCGAATTTTGCCAAAAATAGAAAGTCAATAACTGGCCCAAGAAAAATAGGCAAAGATCCTATAAAATAGGTCAATTCCTATTCTTGGGTGATCTTCATGTCCTTCAGATTCTTCGAAAGGTGTAGTAAGCCTTCCAAGGCTGATGGATTTTCATGAGATATGAGAGAAGTCGAAAATGACACTTGCTGACATTAAAACAGTTTTATCCCTGAAAATAGCTAACCAATTTTTACCTTTCCGCCTTGTAGAGAATCTCCAAAATAAAAAAAAACTCTTGATAAAGATGTCATTAATTATTTTCTATCGATTGGAACTATTCCTGAGGCGTTTGGACAAGGAAAACCTAGATCTGTGCAAAAATAATAGCTTTCTTCCTTGTCAGTGCTTTCGGTAGCTAGAATAGACAAAATCTAGACCAATTAGCTACCAAAAGCTCTGCTTTCGGTGGTTATTGAACAATCAAAATGTTCACCTAAACCACCGAAAGGTCTGTTTTAGTGAAATTATCAAAATTTCAAAATACCTTTTGTCTTAGCTCCAAAACGCCTTAGGGATGATCTTCTGAGGCTTTTGAATCTTGCTAAAAAATTGTAGGATTGTTGGCTGCCTCTGGTTCATTGCACTGAACTTCTACCTCTGCTAGGGTTTCGCGAGTAGCATGTGTTTGAGACTGGTGTTTTGAAGACATATCTTGTGACCTTAAATCCCTGACCTTTTTCTTCAAGTCCTGAGCTACTCTCCATAAGTTGTTGTAATATTTTACAATATTCTCCTTTTTCTTTTCCTTTATGCTTTCATGTGCTAATCTTTCTAAGGCTGAGTTTCTTTCTGCAAAATTATTCGACAGGTTTTCATATCTGGTTTTAATTACCCTTTCTAGCACTTATTTTTAAGCTTCTTGATTTCCTTTGATTTACTCTACTTCACTTTTTTGCTAGATGAGGCATCTGCAACTTGTAGTTCTTGTTCTTCTTGGGGTGTAGGTGATGGAAGATCTTCATACCTTGATGTCAATACATCTACATATACCGAATTTTCGTGCCCTGTGGTAACTGAATATTCATGCCCTGTTTCAATCTGGTGCTCTTCATCCTCCGAGTCTATGTAGGGAAGATTAATAATGCTCTTGTTCACTTGGGGTTCTTCGGCCTTCTCTGGTTCACTGCCGAAGTTTAGTTTCTTCTTAGTTTTATTAAGCTTAGAAGAAGGAGAGGGCTGATTAATTGAAACTGGAGAGATAACTCTCCTCCTCCTCTTTCTGCTTCTCGGAGTAGAAGACTTCTTGGAATGAGGACTCTTTTTACCCTCTGGTTGTACATCAGTTTGGAAATCATTCCAGAACAAGAAGTAATTCCATTCTTTGCTTATTCTCTGCAACAACTCATAAACCAATATTTTAATCAAACCATGGTGAGATAGTCTACCTTCAACTTTATTGGGCTTAGCCTTGACCTGATGAGCCATCTTAGATAAGCTTTTGTGGAGATAATAGGGCAGATTGAGTGGGTTTCTACCAGTGAAATGATTCATGAGTTTGAAATGGTTAATCATCACCCTATTATATCTACCTTCAAAAGTTATATAAACCAGAATGGATTTTAGTAACTGTTGCCATTTCTCTTCAAGGAAAGACACATGAATATCTTTCTTCCATATCAAACCCTTGTGTTCTGGTTTCAAGTAGGACCTGAATTCAACATTCTTTGTGACAATGGTTTTGAACCAGATTTGTCCAGTCCTGGGAAGCTTTGTCACCTCATTTATAAGGGCTTTATCCACCTCGAATTCATCTTGACCGATGACTTCTTTCCTTCCATCGAAATTCAGGGAAAAATCTTCTGCCACCTATTGGTGAGAGCTCTGTAATTTTTTACAAAAATTATAGCAACTTGCGTCTCTGAAAAGTTGGCATACCTCCGGGTGCGATTCCAAGTAACTGATATCGTCTAGCTCTTTCCTCAGAGTCGATCCTCCTTTCTTCATCTGTCGCAATGTTCTTGTACACCTGCAATTGGAAAACTGGGTTTTGGGGGAAAATTACACAGCGTAGACTTAGGAAGATTTGGCTCGGCTATGACAGGGACGAGAAGTATGAGGCGTGCATTAGAACGTGGAATTGATTACAAGGGATGCGAAAGAGCGGCTTGAGATTTGAAACAATCATGGTTGATGACTGTAATGATGAGAATTACATAACCATGTGGTTTGATGAAACAACGATTTGAAAAGATTCGCTATACCATGCAGAGATCATCTCCTAGTCTCTAAATGGTTTTTTCTTCTGTCTTTTCGACGACTAATTGCAATTATAAAACCTCAAACCCGACGGTTTAAGCTTGTGAAAGGACATGCTGACTCCTCCCACGCTCCTACGATTTCTGTGGCTAAAATAGCCTTGAATTTCTTTGTTTAAGCTGCCGAAATCTAAGGCTTTGGTATCTAAGAAGCACTTTTGAAGAAGCGCCTAAGCCACCGAAACTTGAGATTTGACTTAAATCAAATAAAAATGAAACCAAATGTTTTATCTAACTTTATTACATGCATAAATCCCTCAAAAATGAGCTTTTAAAAATTTAAAAATGTATTTTCAAATGACATCCTATCACCTAAAATAAAACAACTTGATTAATTTATTTGAGGAGATAACACTGGCTCCTATTGGGGGTGAAAGCCTCCCTGTGAGGTTTCAAGAACCAAAGAACCAATGCATTTCCTGTAAGACAAAAATTCAAACCTATCTACTAGTGTTTCCATTGGGCATGGAGTTATTTTGCAAAAACAAAATCTGAAAATAAAATTTACAATGGCAAGGCTTTGAAGCCTTAGATAAAATAGAGTTTCAGAAAATGCCCATTGACTGGGCCACCAAACATTTCTTCACCTTCCAGACTTTTCAGAATGAAAGTGTTGTTGTGTTGTACTTGATTTATCATGAAAGGACCGATCCACAAAGAGTCAAACTTTCCATGCTTGCCTTTATCTTGTCTGAGGGCATCCCATTTCAGAACCCAGTCACCAACCTAAAAGTTGTCCACCTTTGCTTTTCTGTCAAGAGTATCTTTGATCCTCTTCTGATGAGCTTCTAATTTGTCCACCAATTGTTCTCTAACTTGCTACAATTCTACCAAGTCAAGCATTCTTCTCACCATATCATTTGATTCAGTTTTTTCTTCTTGAAAGAACTTAGCCACTGGTAGAACTAGTTGAATGGGAAAAATGGAATCAGTCCCATAAACCAGTTTGAAAGGAGAAGTACCTATAGATTTCTTAATGGTCACTCTGTCAGCCCAAAGAGAAAACTTTAATTTAGAATCCCAACTCTTTTGATTATCCTCCAACAGCTTTCTGATGATTCTGGCTAGACTCTTATTGGATGACTCGGCAAGGACATTTCCTTGAGGTTAGTAGGATTTAGAGTGTACCAATTGAATTCCCATTGACTTACACATGTCAACCAATGCATCAGCTTTAAAGGCTGTTGCATTATATGTCACTAGCCTTTTCGGGCAGCCAAATCTGATCAGGATGTTTTCATAGAGAAACTTCATGACGACTTGATGAGTGGCATTTCTAGTGGGGATTACCTCTATCCACTTAGTAAAATAGTCAGTGGCTACCAGGATCCACTTATTCTGAACACTAGATGAAGGATTAATCTCGCCTATGAAATATAAGCCCCACTGCTGAAAGGGACCATTCACTACAATAGGTCTTAGGGGTAGAGATTTGAGTTGCTGCTTCCCTATGAATCTTTGGTACTTATCACAAGATTTCACAAAGGCGCACATATATGAAAAAAGAAAAGGCCAATAGTACCCATCCCTTAGGATTTTATGAGATGTGGTCTTCCAGTAATGATGGCCTCCACAAATACTTGAATGGAACTGATGCATGACTTTAGCTGACTCATCTTTGTCCAAACATCTCAACAATAAACCAGAAGGGTCTTTCCAATACAAAAGATTATCATTAATGCAAAATTTAATTGCTCTGAGCTTAAGGGCTCGGGCTTGAGTCATGCTAAGTTCAGGAGAAACCTCCAACTTCTGTAAAAAATGAACAATACTTGAATATCACTCACATGAAGACAAATTCTTGGCCACCTGTTGGCTGACATGTTGCTCTTTTGCTGCTACCCCTGTCTGCAAACTTGCTAAACTTACCCCAATGAAATTTATGCCTAAAAGATCACAGTTCTCTTCTGTCATGAGCTTGGAAAGGCCTTGGCCTTTTACCAGCTTGGTGGGCTTCACTTCTATGTCAAACTCAATCAGCTTTGTGATCCATTTATCTCTCTTTCCATCAATATCAGGCTGAGTCAAGACATCCTTCACAGAGGCTGAAGGAACATAGGAAACAACCTTTGCATGGACGATATAAATTATGAAATCTTTTAATGACTTAATGAGAGCATAGGCTTGTTTTTCTATAGGATCATACCTTAGTTCATGATTCCTGAGTGATTTGCTGAACAAATCCACCGGGTGATCAAGACTTTCATTATCTTTTTGTAACAAGATTGTTGCCACTGTGTCATAGGAAGCAAAAGAGAAAATATAGAACTTCTTGGTGTAATCTGGACTGATTGGAGTAGGATATTCCATGATAGCCTGTTTGATATCCTGAAATGAACTTCTTGCATTGTCTGTCCATTTGATCTCAGACCCCCTTTTTAGCATAGAGGTTATATGTTTCACTAACTCAGTGAAATTAGGAATAAACCTTCTGACAAAATTGATCTTACCGAGTAAGGATTGGATATCCTTCTTTGACCTTGGTATGGACAACTTCTGAATTTCTTCCACTTGAGCTGGATCAATTTTCACTCCCTCTGCTAAAACAATGTGGCCTAGGAGCTTACCCTTCTTGAGAGCAAATTGAGACTTTTTTGGGTTCATCGAAATCCAAAACTTTCTGCATTTCAAAAATACTCTTTTCAGATGCTTTAGATCCTCTTCATGACTGCTGGAATAAACTATGATATCATCAAGATAGATGAGGACAAAATTGTCCTTCTCTCCCACAAAAGCTATGTCCATGGTCCTCTGAAAGGTGGCCCCGACATTCACTAGCCCGAATGGCATCTTGGCATACATGAAGGTACCCCAAGGAGTAGTATGTAATATACCAGATATAAAAAGTATGAAGAACATAAATAAAATGCTAGAAATGGCAGAATAACAATAACATAACCAGCGTAATCTCCACAATAACACAGAAATGATATAAGAACAACAACAGAAATAACACTTTGATTCAAAAAGCAATGTTCACGAGCCTCTTCGAGGGGGAAACCTCCAGTCGAGAAGCGCTCTGTTACAATAATCTCCAAGCTAGGGTTTTCATACTCTCGACCCTTATTTATACTAAATATGTCTATCAAGAGGAGCATCTAGAGGAAGATCCTTCTAGAAGCGGAAGCTTCTATTAGGTCTTCTTACATCCGCCTTATTCTATTTTATTGAAAGGCCTTATTAATATTGACCTTTATT
>SNQJ01S0296620.1:0-10529 GCA_010110895.2 Picea sitchensis
CTTCAACACAAAACTTGCACAAAAACCAATAGCTAAATCTCAAGCTATCAATGGCAAATACATCAACAAAACAAACTATGCTCTGATACCACCTGATTTGAAAATAGAAGTATGACTTGTTATTCTATGCAAGCACCCTCTACTTCAACAAAATAAACTTTACAGGACCTTGCTTCATGTATTAAAATATGCAAGATAGTTTATGTGCCAAATTTATGTATCTTTTTGTAAATGCTTATGTGTGAGGATATGTTCTTTTAAATGGTTATATATGTGATTTAAATAAATACACAGCAACATAACTTGCAGAAAATAAACCATCAAACTCACCACAATAACAACATGATAAAGGAGTTCACCCCTCTCCGGGCTACATCTCCTTGAGCCTCCATCAATGGACTTGGCTCTCTGGGATTAATTTGTCAAAAGTTCTTTTACAAGCTGTTGTTAAACTCCAATGGAAAAATAGACTGTACCATTGGGATTAGAACACATAAAAACCCCAAAAATGACTAATAAAACTCTGAAAACGGATCATGGCTCATCCGGGCATTGACCTCTTCTACATGTGGCCATAAGCTTCCCTGAGCTTCTCTTTGGCAAAAACACTTGTAAAAGTCCTCAAAAGCCTCTGAAACATGTCCCAATGTGTTCAGAGCATAACAATTAGCCAAAAATGACTATTCAGTCACATAAAACAAACTTGGACTCACCAAAACATGTCCTCAATCAATGAGGGCTTTAAGCTCCCTTGAGCTTGCTGAAACTTCAATGGCTAAAAACTTGAAAACGAAGTCTTCAAATGACCTTGATAACAATGCCAATGGATTCAGGACGTCCAAAAACCCCTAGCTGGGCTTTTACAGCACCTCAATCGGCCAAAAAATGAGAAAGATAGGCCTCCTTCCATCCTCTTCCTTTAAGCTTGCTGGCTCTGGTTTGCCAAAATGCACCTCTGTGTGCTTGAACCCAGAACACGCTCCAAAACACGTGTTTAAACCCAGCACCACGCATAACCGCAAAACGGGCTAAACTGTCGAACGGTTAGCGGAACTAAAACCCATAGTTTAAACAAGGACCAACGCATGGCGCGCCAGTTGGGCGGTCATTGCCAAAACGCTCGGCCTATGGTGGAGGTCTGGAGTTTGATTCTGGTGGACTTAATAAAATTTTGAACAAACAACCAATGCCATGGTGCCACGTGGCAGCCCACAACTGGGCCACATGGCACCTCATAATTTGCTCAAACCATGCCACATGTCACAACATGAGTCGTCCAACTGTCAGCCAATCCGAAACGGTCACGTCATCTCTACCACATCACCTCTGCCACGTCAGCGTACAGTCATGCCACGTCAGCATCCGTACGGACTGTACGGACTGCACAGTCAGCGTCCCTTTTTTTTTTACCTGTTTAGTGATTCGAACAAATCCCGATATCTCTCGCTCCCAAAGTCCATTTGAGACGAAACGAGTTGCGTTGGGTTCGTGATGACGAGGGCTACGCTCTCGTGCGCTTTGAGGTAATTCCGAGAATGTTGATTTTTGAGCTAAAATTTGACCCCTGGTCCAGATTTTGATCATTATCTTCTTGAGTTTTGTTTTTTTTCCCAGGGTTACCTGTCTCTTCTCCATTTCCCTCTGAAACTAGATATTTACCTTTATTCATATTGACCTATTTCTTCTCCACTTATTCTTTCTTTCTTTGTTGGTACTTCTCCTCAACTTCATCTGCTTTTCTTGATATTCCTGCCTCTTTCTGCTTCCTTTCTAGTTACTTTGCCTCATGTTTCTATTTATCTTATTTGAGTAGTGTTTTGAATTGTTTTGTCACCAAAAATCTATCTGTATCTTCTTCTTTGTGAAGTTTTCCCTTGGCTAAGTTAGTCAGGAGTCTATCTAATACTTCTTTGAAATACAAGGCTCCTCGGAAGATATCCTCGGCATAATTGACCTCATCAACTATTTGTTGTGCTATCTTGACAACCTTTATATGCTCGTATATTTTATTTTGGGGATCATGTCCTTTATTGTTTCCAATACATAATAATATCTCTTTTATAAAATCAACTTCCTTCTCAACGTGTTTCTTATTCAATAGGGAGTATTGTCCTATGTGTAGAGGGAAATTTGGCCATTTTTTTTTATTTTTCTCTGATAAGTATGTAGTGGCTCCCTTTTCTACTATCTGATAGACTAGTTCTCTAGTAAACAACTTATCGGGTACATATTCGGGAAACAAATGAGGTGGCCCTGTGGCTCCAAATATCTTGACATAGGTGTAGTATTTATTCATGTACCAATCTCCTATCGTTTGTAAAGCTTTGATAGCCCCTGGGTATATTTGGTGTGGATGAGACCTCAGAATGACTTTGTGTAAAGGAGCTAGGAATTAATCACAGGTTTCATACATGTGTTCTTTATATTTCACTTACCATAGTTGATAACAATATGCATGAATTGGGGGGTGGCTTGGATTCCAAGCCCAACTGAAAGAAGGGAACTTGTGTGCTACACAAATTGCATCTTTAATGTAAGTTGTCATGTGAAAGATGAGATTTTTCATACCTTGAACCTCCTGAGTTTGAGTCACCATATTGAAGGATAAAATGTTGGCCCACTTGAATTCTTTCCCAGTCTTGGTCATTGTGTATGCCATTGAAAACCATTCCAGCCTGAAATGGGTGCTTGTATCCTCCCTGTATAACCTGCAGATCATCACATTTAGCATTATGTATGGGTCCTTTAGGTACTATGAAAAAATAAACCTTTATCCATTTTTCATTGGCCATTCTTCATTTACAAACCAATCCTCCATCAAAGTTTTGAAATCCTTATGATCGATTCCAAATTTATCTAGAAACGATTCATCTAGCAACACCATGGGCTATGGGGTTTTGTACCAAATCCTGATATATTCATAATTGAGAGATGCGATCGGAATGCCAAAAGCTTTGAATATCATTTTTGTCTCTTTCTATAGGTGAGCGAAACACTATCTTGCAACATCATTGTAGGAGAAAAACGTTGGGCAAGATTCCACAATATGTATGCCACTTTTCTTAATATTTGTGTATCCATCGATGTCTTCATCATCAGACAAATACTTTTCATTATGTAATATGTTGTATATATCGCAATATCTTTCATAATAAATTCTTCCATCGTGGCTATTTGTATCGGTAATATTAAAATAATTTGATCCTGGAACTAGGGAAGGCCTGAAGGATGTCTGGTTCTTTTCTTTTCTGGTATGCATTTGAGACATTCTGTTCACCTACGTGAATTGTCACACAATAGAAAGCTATTACATCTTCAAATATTCTATAGATAACAATAATTTAAAACTTTATAAAATACATACCCGATAGCATGAGATTTATAGTTCATAGTGGAATTTACCCAGATCATGTACATGCACGACGCTCATGTTTTATCATCTTTGCAAACAATGTGGTGTCGATTATGTCTTAACAAGGTTGTTGTATTTTCAATTTTCCCCAAACTCTATGAAATTAATACCAAACGTGTTACAAATCCGACTCAATTAGGGTCGTACAGTTCATCATTGAATTTATGAGGGTAGTCCAATGTTTGTTACCATTGGCATAAGGAAAACGAGATAGATTAAAGAGGGAAAAGGTCTTCCATTCATGTCGTCGTTGGGGTAGAGTCGATAGGGGGAAGAGTCTCCTAATCATATCGTCGACGACTTTTATTAAAGAAATTGGTTTGTAGGTAGAGAGTGTAAGGATATCTTCTGATGACAATGCATTATGTCTTAGTATTCTCAAAATGTGTGCCAAGGGGGGAAAGATGGGAGATGAGTTTATCAGGTTTTAAGTTTTAATTATTTATGAAATCAATGTTAAATCTCTCTCTTTTATTTTCAAGGAATTGTATTCGAGAAGGTTTTATTGTTATAGGGTTAAAGGAAAAGGTTAACTTTTAAAGGCCTTGATGTCGTTGTCGGGTGATATACTAATTTGAATCGTTGAATCATATCGAAGTTAGATAACTTACGATTGATCTTGAGACATATCATTTTTGATAGGTCTCATATGGAGAATAGAAATTATGTATGTGATGCCCCCCGACGATGAAAAAGGTTTCATTGAATATGATAGGCCATTGAGAAACTTCCATGTACACACCTAATGATCAATGGTAGTCATATTTAGATTATATTATAACAAAAAGGAGGGGTTGGGGCCCATCTAGTGTGTGGAAAGGTATTTTATCCTATGTAAATTTGAGGATCAATCCCCTGTTGACATTTGCGTAACGATATGGTTTATCGAGGAAATAGTATCGTTGTCAACTTTTAGGAGATAACTCTTGAGGGGCATGTTCCCATCACAATTTACCAATGATGACATTGTAAAGGCGTCATCATCGGAATGATTAGATTTATGAAGCAGGGTAGTGTCAGAAGCAAAGGACCAATGATATCTAATCGATTTCATATGGATAATATTTTGGAACTTATCGTTGTGGATGATTTTGTTCCGAAAAGATTTAAGGCTTATGAGGACATAAGGAAGGATATTATACGACATATTCTCATACTCACAACGAACTTTGCATCAAATCGACTTTAGAGACTATGTACAAACCTTCATTTCATGAGTGAATAATTAGTAAGGTAAGTAAAGAGTATTACCTTAAAAAAATTTGGCAGGAGGTGTACCCACTAAAACTCGAGATATTTAGTGGGCTATTGTGTGTCTCACAACAAATGGTCACTTGCTGGGAGAATGCGTTATCTCTGTTCCAGATGGACCTTCATACCATATATCTTTAACTGTATAATTGCTAGAAATTCTACAGATTGATATAGACTATGGACCCCACGACACCTGCTATGTTTGAAAGACAAGAATGTAGTAATAGCCTTGATGATATTCATGATAGTTCATGTGAGGTAATTTAGGGATGACGATGCTTTACTCATTTCATAATTATGAGAGGAGTGAGATGCCAAAAAATCATATTCCTGATTGTTTATAGACCTATGTGTTTTCCTCATCTCTTTTCTCTCGACATTGCTTCGCTAGAATCCATATCCCTGACGAAGTTTCCTCAGTTTCATGCAAGCATGGGTCCATTGTGAGCGAGTGTCCATAGCCCCAATGGGTTTACTTATACTTCCCACACAATTATTAGTGCTTTAAAATTCCTAGTTGTTTAACCTTTATATTTCACCCTTTAGATTTGCAATATATGTAGCATTTGTACATAATGGGTTTCTAGTAAGCGGGGTGATACAAGAATTTCTTCGATATGTAGGTCTCAGTCTGTACTTCATCTTCATGGGTCCTTTCCAAACAAATGTATGTTAACTTACAGATTTATTGGATAGGGTATCTCACAAGAATTATCCATGAGACATCTATTGTTGTCACATATTCCTATTTATGAACTCATGAGTTGAAGGTAAGAGTGATCACACAGATAACAAATCTCCTATCAAGTTTAGCATTTGAATCTATTTTTTACATAATCTGGGGCTTCTTTGAAAACAAATTATTTTGAATTATTTCCACACAATGTGACCTTAAGTTATATCTTGATTGTTTTTATACCAAATGCAAGGTATTTCATCATCACCAAGTCACTCTAGCAGTTATCCCTGTGAAAAATGAGTATTTAGCTAGTAACACAACCCCCAATAAGTCAAGTTTAAAATAATTTATCATGGGCTTTGTTACAGTAGTAAAATAAGTAATCAACATGGAAAAAAAAGAAAAAGAAAATTTTATTGTGAAAATATTTACAAAAAATAAAAATAAAAGAGAACATGTTTTGTACAAAACTACATCACCTGAGTTGATTAGGAGAAGTATTGTTTAAGAAATTTTTTGTTGACAGGGTGATTCTCCTTGTCTCCCTCTAATGTCTTGAGTTTAAAAGTTCTTGGTTCAATTTTCTTATGGATTTGAAACAAACCTAGCCAAAATTTCTGAAATTTTGTATTCTTTCCTTTAATCTCATTTGCCTTATCCCACTTAAGGAAAAGATCACCCTCTTGTAAATATTTGTTTCCTACATATGATTTAAAAAACCATCTATTGATTACTTCTTCATGTTGAATTAGGTTCTTTTTATATTTTTCCCTATCTTCTTCAAGTTTCAGAAGCATATTCAACCTTTGTTGCATTATTGGGCACTCTTTATCTTGAACAGATTATGCAAGTTGTAATGAAGGTAATAAGATATGAGTAGGTAGAGTTGTTTCTTGTTCGTAGACCAAAAAAAGGGGGAATTTCCAAGAGAGGATTTAGGTGCCACTCTATCATCCCATATGGTGTTAGGGAGGGATAAATGCTAGTTTCTTTGGTGATCATTAACAATTCTTTTTAGGATCTTGCTTAGATTCTTATTGGTCGATTCTGGAATCCCATTCCCTTGTGGATAATAATTAGTTGAAACCTTAATTTTAATGTTTCATTCCAGAGCCTATTCAATTAATCTCAAAGAGGAAAAAAATTTAGCATTAACAAAAACCAAAGATTTAGGGACACCAAATCTAGTAACGATGCGAGATTCAAGGAAAGATATTACCTGGATATCATTGACAATATTCAATGGGATTACTTCATTCCACCTAGTGAAATAGTTTGTTGTTGGTATGATGTACTTATGTAATTGAGAGGAATTGGGATTAATTTCCCCTATCGCATCCAAGCCCCACTTTTGGAGTGAGTGTTCAATAGTAACGGGTTGAAGAGGGAAAGCAGGTCTCCTTTCTCTTCGAGTTTCTTTTTGACATCCTTGGCACTTCCGAGCATATGCATGGGAGTATTTGAACAAGGTAGGACAATAATATCCTAATCTGAGTAATTTATGATCCGTAGTGTCACCTCTAAAATGTCCTCCAACAGGCCTGTCATAAAGTTCAGATAAGACCTTATCGACATCTTCTTTCTCAATACATCTCAAGTAGACACCATCATAATTTTTTTGCATAACACTCCTTGGATGAGTTGGTACTATGCAAACTTAAGTCTGAGATCTCTCTTCTTCTATGGTTCCAAATATTGTGGAGTTTTCCCATGGGTTAGGTAGTATTCCATCCCATAATACCACTAGTCACTGGTGACATGCATATAACAAATTTCCCTTTCAAATATATTTCTATCTTGGTAAAGTTCATCTTATTCTACATTTCTATTTGTTAACTCAACTGCTAGTTTAAAGAGCCCTTGTCCTTTGACAATTCTCATAGGTTTGATTTCAAGGTCATATTATTGAAGGGTTTTTATCCAATTGGTTTTTTTTTCTCCTAGATATTTCTGCACTAAGATATTCCCGACGGCTCGGTAGGGGACAATTACCTTGGTTTTAGATTTAATCAAGTAAGTTCTGAAGTGTTTGATTGCATTGAAAAAAACATAAGCCTGTTTATCTACTTCACAATAGTCTAATTCTTACCCTTGCAGCCCAAAACTCATAAACACAATGGGATATTCATTTCCTTCTTGATTATTCTGTGTCAAGACAACAACAAATTCAATATCGGAGGCAAACATTTACAATATGAAATATTTGCTGAAATCAGGGCTCATCAACATCAGAGCCTGATTTATTTCTTCTTTGATTTTTTTGAAAGAAGATTTATCTTTTGGTCCCCATTTGAACTCCGCTCTTTCTTAATCATTTCTTGGAGGGGTTTGGCAGTTTCATCAAAATTGGGAATGAATCTCCTCACAAAATTTATTTTTCCTAGAAAGGATTGCATAGACTTATTATTATGGGGAGGAGAAATTTTGGAAATGGATTCGGTCCTTTCAGGTTCAATCATCATGCCTTCCTTAGATACAATGAATCCCAACATCCTGCCTTCATCAACAAAAAATACAGATTTTTTGGCATTGAATGAGATTCCATATCTTCTACATCTATTGAAAAATCTCCTTAGATGAGTTATATGATCAGTTGTTTCCTTGGAGTAAACTACGACATCATCCAGATATATTACTACACAATCACCAATTAGTTACCTGAAGGATATGTCCATGGCTCTCTAAACAGTTGTTCATGCATTGATTAATCCAAAAGGGATTTTTATGTAAGCATAAGTTCCTCTTTTAGTTTCGAACATGGTCTTTAATTGATCATCATGGGCAATTAGAACTTGATTATAAACATAAAAAACATCTAGAAAATAATTGCTCCATAAGTGGGACTGGGTAGTTATCTTTCTCCAAATCTCTAATCAAATTCTTGAAATAAACATAGAGTCTTATGTCTCCATTTTTCTTTCTCATAGGGACAATATTGGAAATCCATTGAGTATACCTAACTGGGAATATTTTGTTTGTTGTCAACAATTTAATTAGATCTACTTTTACATGTGGCTCTAAGTTTGGGTGCATTTTCCTCAACTTTTGTTGAAAATGATTAGTTTGCAACTTCATAGGAATGACATGTTGAATGATCTTTGTATCATAGGTCTTGAAATCATCATATGGCCAAGCAAATATGTATTTTTGATCCTTGAACAACTTTATGAATGCTTGTCTTTCTTCAGAGAAACACTTCTTTCCAAGGTTGATGTTCTGAGGTGTGTTATTTGTTCCCATATTTATCAATTCAAATTGCATTGATGAGTTGTTGGTCTTACAATTAATTACCTTCTTAAATTTATCATGAAGGTCATAGAGCTTTTCCAACCTTACCAAACTCTTAGTGATATTATTTATCGGGTTGATTATGTTTTTCTCTATTGTATGATTGGTTGAGCCAAGAACATCATTCATTTCTAGATCATGCTAATCGCCATAAATTATGGAGTCTTTGAATCTACCTTCAAGGTGTGGGAAATTTATATTCAGTTGGTCATCATAAAAAACTCTTCAGTTGGTCACATTATCGGGTATCAAAGGTCTGTAGACTAATTCCACAAAAAATGTATCAAGTGATACTTTTTCAGAAGGAATAATCCTAGAGGCTACATTAGCTAATAAATCAACATCATAAGTCAAAGAGTGAGGAATATGACCGATGTTGAATTCATCAAAAGATTTAATCAATTCCCATACATCTTGTTGGTAATGTTTGAGGTGACTAGAGAGGCAGTGTATGGTGTTCCTTACCTACCTTATGACAATCTCAAAATCACCAAATACATTGAATTTTTTTTCTCTCAAGTCAACTTCTTTTGTCAATCTTTGCACCAGGGCTTCATACTTAGCATTATTATTTATGCATTGGAACTCAAGCCGACATGCTATTATAATTTTCTTGCCATGAGGGTCCTTCAATATGAAGCCAACACCTACACCTTTAAGATATTTTGGCCCATCGAAAAAGGATCTCTTTAATATTATGTATGGAATTAGGATTTTCTTTTATTTTTGAATTAGTGTGGTTAGTGTAGTTAGCAAAAACATCTAATTTGTCACGAAATACTATGTTATTTTGTACAAGGTCATGACTAATTATACATGTTATGTTGTAGTGGGGCTCAACATTCTGATTGCAATGAAGAAATTTAGATTGTGTGTTTGATTCTGCAAAAAATGAAATCTTAGGACTATAATTCCCAAAAAATGAATCACGGGAATAATTTCCCAAAACAAATGATTAAACATAACAAGCTCATTTGAGTCATTCAAGTCTGTTACCACATGTTTCATGTATCTTTCTCTATCAATCTTGATTTGATTGAGCTTACCATTATAGGGTAGCCAAAGGTGTGATCCGTCCATGGAAAAATATCCTTTAAGCATAGAGGACTAGTCTTTGCTTAGGAGCATACTATAAGTATCTGGTATATCCACAACTATGATGTCAATAGTTTGATGTATTTTAGGATTGGAGGACATCCTAATCAAAACATTATTCAACTCTCCTATTACTTTAACTCTGTTTCTGTCAAGCTATATTATTTGAATATCAGATTCTTCAGGATTGATGTTTAGTTTCTCACAAAATTTAAGAGGCATTATATTGGAAGTGTTAATTTTTATGCCATTATTATAGTTCTTTGCATTTCAATAGATAACAACAACATAAAGACAAGATCACTGAGAAATACACAATCACAAGAGACACAACATTTATCCTGGGAAACCCTCTAGGGGAAGAAAAACCAGCAAAACTTCCTTATTATAGATAGCCAATACAATGCCAAGAGATAACTCAAGCTAATACAAAAGATACTCTAAAAAATATGCACCACTCTCTCTCTTTCTTCTCCAACTGCAATTCCGAAACTTGTCTCTCAAAATGAGCAAGTGAGTTGTGTTTCTAAGTCAGGCACTGGCCTCTTTATTTATACAAGACTGGAATGTGTGAAGTGTCTCTTCACTGGCAGGGCCAACTTCTCAAACTGGGAGGTTATAACCACCTTTAATATATTTTGGGACCTCTTTAATATATGTTGGGGCTGACTTCTGATTTTGCCTATTATAATTATCATTTGACCAATCTGCAAAAGGGGATTTGGTCCTATTACAATAGCCGACATGATCAATCCACAATGGGGATTGATCCAATGAATAATATATCAAATAATAATAAGA
>SNQJ01S0296622.1:0-10529 GCA_010110895.2 Picea sitchensis
GTTTTTCATGTTTCATGCTTAAAGAAGGTGATTGGAACTAGGTGCCAAATTCAAACCAACCTTCCTGAGTTAGTTGAAGAAGGATCCATTTGGCTACAGCCAGAAGTAGTTTTGGACCAACGTGAGCATCGCCTACGTCAGAGAACCATCAAGGAAGTGCTAGTCCAATGGAAAGATACAACTCTAGCAAATGCCACTTGGGAACCAGCTACCATTCTGCAACAGTTTCCACATCTCAAGCCTTGAGGACAAGGTTGTTTTTAAGGGGGCAGACATGTTAGGGTCCTAACCCACACAAAGGTAGAGCAATATATTCAGATGTAATAAAGGTCAATATTAATAAGGCCTTTCAATAAAATAGAATAAGGCGGATGTAAGAAGACCTAATAGAAGCTTCCGCTTCTAGAAGGAGCTTCCTCTAAATGCTTCTTTTGATAGACATATTTAGTATAAATAGGAGTCAAGGGTATGAGAATCCTATCTTGGAGATTATTGTAATAGAGCACTTCTTGACTGGAGGTTGCCCCCTCGAAGAGGCCCGTGAACATTTCTTTCTGAATCAAAATGATATTTTTGTTGTTGTTCTTATATCATTTCTATGTTATTGTGGAGATTATGCTGGTTATATTACTGTTATTCTGCCATTTCTAGCATTTTATTTTTGTTCTGCATACTTTTTATATTTGTTATATTACAGTAGGTGCACGTAGGGATCGTCACAGGTTGCTTATATCGTGCCCACACACATGAGAATTGTATAAGGACCATAAAATTTGGGTGCTAGCTTCTGATAATGCTCGGCCTTGAGGGAAGTTTGCTTGTAAGGTTGCAGTCACAGAAACACCTGATCCCATAAGGCCGCCTGCGAGGTGACCCGGACTTGGTTCTACTTGAAGGTTCTTAATGGGGGAACTTAGGTAAGAAGTACATTTTGTTTTTATAATGTTTTTGTAAATTTTGAAATATGAAATGTTTTTTATGTTTTTAATCCGATGAATAATCACAAAACTCTTTGACAACACAGATATAGGACCTCACCAACCTCTAGGTACATCCCCCATCCAGAGGCGATGGGAGAGAGTTGAAGTAACAGGATTGGTTGTTGCTAATTATGAGGCTATCGAGCATAACCTGGAGGGATTGACAGCGAATGTCCCAGATATCTCTATCGGTGAGATCCCGAGACATTACTAGTGCCATATCGTGGGTGTATCTAATTATCTTAGTCAACTACTCAGTAGGGTAGCACGGTCATTCGTGTGTTATCGTGAGCATCATCCTTGATGCTATTTTATATATGAAGCTGTGTGCTTCACATTTTGATATTTTGGTCTTCGGACAAAAACACTTTTTGTAAAAAAAAATTATCGTTATATATACATGAGGCTTCTACCAGCTTACTTGCTTTATACACAAAATGTGATTGGATTTATAAATGTCTCAAATTTCTGTCTAACACATAATTATCTAATGTTTCTGTTAATGTATTTAGACATCTAAGAATGTGTTGATATTCAATGTAATCAAAATGACATTCCAAGAGGCGAATTCGTAAATATACCCTTAACAAAGTAGGACTCTGGATAGCATATACATTACTCAATTGTAGTACTACTAACTATGAATCAAGTCATACAACAAGATGACGGATTCCAAGTGAAACAACGTCGACCAACAATTCGATGAATTCATTGTATTATGCGATATTGTTAGTCGCACAACCGAGGAAAACACCATGTAGACTGATTATGCATAAATTTCCCAAGCAGCAGATGCTAGGTTCTGAGTACTATGACTAATGCCATCGGCAAAGCCAATGTAGGGTAGTGAAGACACTGACATATGGAAACCAAGCACAATGTAAGGTCAGCAGTTGGGGGTCAAAACCAAACAACGAAAAAGCACACAAAAGTAACACACAAGAGTATGATATAGTAAAAATGCAAGCACTCATGCAAAGATGGCCTAAGCATAGTGCTTCTTCAAGTAAAGCCCATTTTTGGGTTCACTCAAAGGAATGCCATCATAATCCACTAACTCATAGGCTCCCTTCTCCAACATTTGTTTGACAATATAAGGGCCTCGCCACATGGCCTCAAATTTTTCGGCCCCTAGTAAATCACGATCTCGTTCGTAGAGGAGAACTAGATCACCTTCAGATAAAACATGTGGCTTGACATGCTTGTCGTATTGGGCTTTGACACGTTTTTTCTGAGCTTCAATAACCGAGGCAACATCACGACGAGTTTCATCTAATTACATCAGGTACAATAGACGTTCATCTTCGATAGAGGTGTTTGGGATAAGTTCAACGGCTAGCTTCAAATATGATATCTCACATTCAATCTACAGGACAACTTCGATACCATATACTAATTGGAAAGGCGTAAATCCTGTGGAAAACTTCACGGATGTCCGATAGACCCATAATGTTGAAAACAACATCGTGTGCTAACTTGTCTTGTGAATTCCTATTATCCATCGAAGCATAGTAATAAGAACTTTGTTTATCGCTTCAACCTGGCCATTGGTCTGTGGATAATAAGGGGTTGAGTTTTCATGCCGAAGACCCAACTTTTCGGTAAGCTCGGACATCATGAAATTTCAAAAATGGATATCATGATCAGTAATGATAGCTTGCAGGATTCCAAATCGAGTGATGATATGATTGAATATGAACAAGGCTGCAGTTTTTCCTGTGTTATCGAATGTAGGCATCACCTTGGCCCATTTAGTGAAATAATCCACGGCTACGTTAATGTATCCATGCCCCCCGACAGAGTGAGGGTTACATGTCATGAATTCAATGCCCCATTTTGCGAAAGGACCAACGGAAACTACAGGGTGTAAAGGAGCAGGATGAGATCTTATCTTGTTATTGTACGTTTGACAAGCATGGCATTTCTGGATGCCAATAATACAGTCTTTAAACAAAGAAGGCCAGAAGTACCCTTCTCGTAAGATATTTTGGGCAGTGGCATACCCAGAAATATGACCGCCACATGCTCCAGAGTGGCAGTCATTCAAAGATTTCTCAGCCTCATCGTAGGTGATACATCATCAGAAAATAGATTCAATACCACGATGATAAAGAGTGTCACCGAGAATTATGTATTGACAGGCTTGATACCGTATACGACGATGGTCTGTACTAAAAAGGTCAGGCCAAAAAGTTTGAGTCTAGAGATAAATGATAATATCTCCGTACCAAACGTCCTTAGAACTGATCAGAAAAACGGATTCATCAGGTAAGGAATCCTCTGCCACATTTTATGTCCTAGTTGCAGGAAGGTCACATATCAATTCGAAAAATACCAAAGATTTCTTAGACTTAGTGCATTCGAATTCTAAGTCAAACTCCTGGAGAATCACTATCCATTTGGAGTATTTTCTCCCCAGGAATTGTCGAGTGAGGGTATGTTGCATGGGATTGCAATTGGAAATAACAGTGGTCTTACATAATAAGATATAATGATGAAAATGTTGGACAACTTGAACAGCTGCCAAGGCTAGTTTCTCCACATGTAGGTATTTGGCTTCGGTGGTCGTGAGACTTCGAATCAAATAGTAAATTACATGTTCATCATGTGAATCATCTTCTTGGACTAAAACCATGGCAATGGTAGAGTCCGAAGCGGCGATGTAGAGGAAATAGTCTCGACTATAATCTGGTGGGAAAGGTAGTGGTGTACAGGTTAAGGCAAGTTTCAAAACTTTGAAGGCTTTGTTAGTAGTATCGTCCCATACAAATTCATAACCCTTCTTCAACATTCGAGTAAATCCTAGCATTAACTCAGCATAATTGGGAATGAATCAACTCAAAAATTTTGCCTTCCCTTGCAAACTTTGAAGCTAGTGTAGTGTGGAAGGAGGAGGTAGATTAAGGATAGCCTCAACCTTCGAAGGGTCTACCCTAATTCCATGAAGTGACACAATAAAACCTAGAAGTAGGTTGGACTCCACACAAAAAACACATTTGTGTGGGTTCAAACGTATACGATAGTAACGACAACGAAGGAAAATGGCTCAGAGATGGGTCGGGTGATCTTGGCGACGCATGGAATGCGCTGGTAGATCATCGAGATATGATTGTATGATGTGCTTGATATCGTGAAAAGCATAAGACATGGCGCGCTGAAAAGTCGCACCAACGTTCTTCAAACCAAAAGGGAGTTTTCGGTAGGCAAAGGTACCCCAAGGAAAAATGAAAGCAGTCTTGTGTTGATCCGCGGGAAAAATATTAATCTGATTATAGCCAGAGAAACCATCCATTAAGGAGAAGATTTCGCTCCCGGCGCAATCGTCCACGATCTGGTCAACGAAGGGGGTTGGATAATTGTCCTTAGGACAAGATTTATTGATATCCCTATAATATACACATACACGGATCGTGCCTTGTTTCTTATTGACCGGAACTAGATTGGATACCCAATCGGTTAAAGCCACAAGATAGATAAAGCCAGCCTTAAGAAGTTTTTCAACTTTGAGCTTGATAGTAGTGGCTTTACGAGAGTGGAATGGGTGAAGTCTTTGCTGGATTGGTTTAGCATTCGGTTAAGTCTTAATTTCATGCACAATGATATCGGAGTCAATGCCCGACATATCTTCGTAGCTCCAAGCGAAAATGTCACAAATTCTTGAAAAATAGCTTTGTAAGTGACGACTTCATCGGCAGAACATGAGGCTCCGATGTGAACATTTTCGATGACTCTAGGTTTAATGTATATGTCAAGAGGAACGATGGGTGAAATGTTACTCAAATTCCCTTCATATAGCACATCGTGTGTTGACTCGGGAATAGAGGAAATGACAACAATGGTCGACAAAGTTGAAATTTGTTGGTAACTCTCTATGGTGTGCTTCTCTAGGAAGAGAATGGAACGATGATGTCCATCATCCCATGGGGTGTCTTCCATGGACATAACTGACATGATCATCTTATCCGTAGGAAATATTATGTGAAACGGATTGGGAGATGAATCACAAAGAGAGGGAGTGGAAGGGGTTGTCGATTGAATGGCTTGATAAGTGGATTCAAACGGACTTAAGGGAATTTTTCCATCGCAGTAAAGATAATCACTGTGGTCAGGTACTATCCATGAGTCATGAGACGCGGGGGTTTCAAAAACATAGGTGGAAATCATGTTGATTGAGGCGAAGAAAGGAGGTAGAATATTGGGTGGTGGGATTGGGAATATACCCATCAAAGTTGAATCTTTTAGAAGACCCACATCAACATTCTCGTACCTGGAAGGTGTCTTCAAGATAAATGGTACGTTGCTAGTACGGGAATCGGAATTGAAAAAGGCTAGTTGGTCGACAGTAACGACCTTTCCTTGGTGTGGAAAACGTAACACACGAAAAGGGGTGGACACAACTACATGCATGGAATCAATCCAGCTATGACCAAGTAAGAGGTTATAATCAAGAGGCACATCAAAAGCCTTGACTTCAACATTGACCGATTTTCCTTCCAACGTAATAAACAACGAGGGAAGAACATCTTAGGGTTTAAAACTAGAACCATTAAAATCCTTAAGTGTATTGTGTGATTCAGTGAGGGGAGGAGAGCCAATGTCTTTCCAACAAGTAACTGACATAACGCATGTCGAGGCACCCTCGTCAATAACGGTTCTACATATATTCTTGTTTTCTACAACAACTTGGATCTGAAATGCTAACTAAGGAGGTAGCCTTGGAATGTAATCTTCCAAGTCAAAGATTATCAAATTCGTATCTGTGGGATAAATTCCACCAATGGCCTTTAACAGTGCCTTCCATTGAGTGGGACAACTTTGAAGGACTTTGAGAGCTAACATCATGGAGGGTGCTTGCGCAAGGTCATCTACAATGTTGTAGTTTTGAGCAGCATGCATATAAGGATTAAAGGTAGACTTTCGAACAATGCCCTTTGGAGGAGGGCGGAGAACTGTATCGAGACCTGGTCATTCGAGATGAAGAGGATCATTTGGAGGTGAAGTTGAGGGAGGCAGTTGAACCAATGAAGGTGGTATATCGTCGACTTTCTCCTTTGAGGGAGAGTAATCTTTAGCCCGAGTGGTGATTGCAACATTGTTCTTTTTAGAATCACTAGTACACATAAGGATGTATGAAGTGGTGGAAGTAGAGGGTTGGTCATGAATGACCAGTTGGGCCTGTTGTTGAGAAGGGAAAGGTTGTGACAAAACGACAGGTGTGGGAGGCTTCCTGGTCCCTTGAAGGAACTTAGTGACCTCTGCACGTCTTGGACAATCTTTCGTGTAGTGATCATCACCACAGATAAGGCAAGGTTATCGAGGTTTACGCTTATCATCAGCAGGTTGCATTTTAGATTTTTTGGATTGTGGATTATTATTTTTATCCTCTGTATTCCTACCCTTTCCTTTTTTGGATTTATTTTTTTCGACAGGGGTAGATTAAACTAAATTAACCTCAGAAGTTTTGTCGGTGGAAGGAGTAGGAGTCAAAGAACTTTGAACATTAGAAGCAATAGATTTGGGATTGGTGTGAGTGGTCGACATGGATTTAGCGTCAGTATGGAAGGTTCCAATCACACCATCAATAGCATGAGAAGTTGTTGGGGTTGTTGAGGTAGCAGTGGTAGAAGGGAGAGGAGTGTCAGGGATCAAGTCGTAAAGAGTACTCGTTTGCGAATAGACGAGATCTAGGTATTGGGTGAAACTAATTGCATGTTCTTCAATGAAAACTCCACCCATGGAAATATCACAGGAGATTTTACTGATGAATGATTTGGTGAACCATTCAGCCAACAACTAATCAGGAAGGTCGATTTTGATCAAGCGTCTTCTCCATCTCCACTCATGAATGTGATCGAAAATGTGAGTGGTAGAAGATTTCTTAAAGGAACTCAAAATCTCAGTTCTTGTCTCGTAGCAGATTGGCAGTTGGTAATGTGTGAGAAAATCCATGGCTATGGTATTGAAGTCGTTAAATAATCCTTGCGGTAATTCTATGTACCACTTGGCAGCCGAACCCGTGAGAGTTCATTGGAAGAGTCGTAACTGAATGGAGTCGTCCATCAAAGATTTGGACAAACACCAAAGATGAAAGGTCATAACATGATTGTTTGTGTCTTCTCCCGGTCGACCGTCAAACTTGGGAATGTCGGACGGTAATTTGGCTGGTATAACAGGCCAATGGGGAGAATGTAATATAGGATCATTCAAGATTCTAGACAAGATTCAAGATTCAAGATTTGGACGAACACCAAAGATGAAAGGTCATAACATGATTGTTTGGGTCTTCTCTCGTTCGACCGCCAAACTTGGAAATGTCAGATGGTAATTTGGCTGGTATAACAAGCCAATGGGGAGAATGTAAGATAGGATCATTCAAGATTTTAGACAAGTCGGATAAATCCAAAGTGGCTAGAAAAGGCAATTGTCTATTCATGTGAAGATACTGGTGACTTTGGGGAGGAAATCTCATCGGTATACCAGTAGGACCATAAGCAGTCTGCCTGTAAGTGGAGAGTCCTGACGGATTCTGTCATGGAGGATTTGGAGGCATATAGCCCATAAGGTTGGGTTGGTTGGATATGTTCCCTTGAAAAGGGAAACTGGATTGAATGTCCAGACCCCAAGAGGGATTCAAAGAACTTGGATATGGCTGGCCCAAGTGAGGGGGTACAAAAGATTTCACTTGAGGTTGTTTCCCCCCAGATGATTGTGGATTTCTTTGTGCAAGAAGGTTCCAAAGTTGGGATAGTGATCCTGGTGTGTTCTGTCCATACAATGGGTTATAGAGTCCAACCTGAGGTTGTCCTCCAAGTGGAGGTTTCCCCCCAACATATGGTGGTGCCCCAGTCTGAGGTTGACCCCCAAATTGAGGTTGCCCCCCAGCGTGAGATTTCCCTCCAACAGGAATCTGGTAACTAGAAGTATATAGATGGTGGGTGTTGCCAATTGTATTGGAGCCACTAAGGCCAAATACCACAAGAAAAGGTGGATAAGACGCTCCAGAGAGGACCTGGGAAGGTGTAGGAACAAAAATGGCAGTAGCATTGTACCCAGGTGGAACAAAAAGCCCAGAAACTTCAGATGGAACCTGGGTAGGGACGATGATGGAAGGATTCAAAGCGTGATACCTAGGAGGAAGTGACGAGATAGGTCTAGATTAAAGTGGCGTGCCAATGGGAACTTGGTTAACCACCACATTCCCGATAGGAATAGTCATAGCATGTGGGACCATAGTAGAATGGGCCATATGGAGAGAAAAATTTGAGCTAGGACCATCTAACTATGTGTCTGGAACGACAGTGATATTGCTAGTTGTACCAACAAAGTGGTCTAAAGGTATCGTGTAGGTAAAAGACATTTCAGACAGTTGTGATATGACAGGTGAATCAGGACCCCCTCCCAAGTTGTCATAAATATCCTCTACCGTGAGAGGCGAGTTTCTAAATATGTCACTAGACAAAAGGGGATTCTCGACTCCAGGGCCTGTATGGGGTCTAGTCAGTATTCCAGAAGTTTCAACAAAAAGGTCTCCTGATGAATTCATCTGGAGAATACGTCTCTCGTATCCAGGAGGAAGTCAGAAATCCTCTAGCGAATCAAAAATAATTCAAAATTTTTCTAAAGAGTCAGAACTTTCCACTCGTGAGGTTACGGTATCCTAGGCCTCTCTCCATTCAAGAGATCCCTTCGTTGAATTAGGAGGCAAAGGGAGATAATATTCCATATCTTCTGGGGGTATCCCTTGCATCCTATGTGAACGACATGGAGGGTCAATGTTGACCAAACCAAATATTTTATGGAAGAAATCTATGGCCAACTACGGAAAGAAACAACACTCGCTAATAAAATCTAGAAATCAAACCAAGCAAAGAAAGCTTCTTATTTCAAAGTCACTAGTTGGTGATGAAATCCAACGTTGCGAAGTCAAGAGAAGAAGGGGTTGGGATGGAGCGGGTGGAAAATTTACGTTGACGACCTGCTTAACAGAATTACACCCTGGTGCAAGCTCCCACACATAATCATGGGTATACCCTCCAAGGATCTTGAGTGAGTCTAGCCAATGTCGATTCCAAGTACTGTGAAGACTTTCCCCTCCACAGTCACCTCATGTAATACCCTAAAGAGATAGGCTACTAAAGCTACCAAGAACAACAGTTATGCCTGGGGAAACAGTCGATAGTCCGATCCATGCGCAAGGGCAGGGTATCTAGCCTGAAATCAACTCGTAAGGCTTCCACTCATAATTGTGGGTATACCTTTAAGTGACCCTTGTAATACGTGCAATCTCTACACCAAGACCAACAAAGTAGGGTGAGTAACTCTGCCAACCTTAATGTGACCTCAGGTTTGACCCTTGTGTGAGAAGGGATTCCCAGGAAAAAATGTTGCAAGTGGATTTGAACACTCCCTATCACAAGATGCTACAGTGTGTTTTATGCTTTGGAGAGTGTGCCTCACAACCTATTCCAAAGTGCTAGCCTAGCTAATGTTGGTGTAAAAGAGCCCTAGAAAATAAAAGTTACTAATTAAATTTTAAAATTACGTAGTTTTTTAGAGGTTGTTGTTTACGCAAGAGGGAGATGGAGATGAAATTGATGTTGTATGAGATCTTCACCCAATAATATGCAAGAAGAGATGAACGATGGAATGTTTAAGTTCAGTGAACTCTAATTACAGTAGGGAGAAAGTATTTTTCTGGAAACATGAAAGCTTACGAAATGTAATTTCTTTTTCTTGAATGAACACAATTTCAAACAATCATAAGCAATGAAATTTCCCAATTTGTTCTCTTGTAAAAAAAATTGAATGCAAAATATTTTCATATGAATGATTACTTAAAAAGAATAAATGACTTTAATCCTTCCTTTCCAAAACCAAGTCAGGGATATAATGAAGAAAGGAAAAGTAATCAAAGAAAATAGATACACTCAACAAATACACAAATCAAACTTTCAATGAAAATAAAAATAAAGATGACAAGAAAATGTTTCTTTAAATGCAAACGAAAATGACTTTCCAATCAACAAGCAATCTAGAAAATGTAAACAATCCAAAACCTTAAATCAAATCAAATACTTTTATCAGTCAAGCACTCAGATCTAAATCTAAAGATTATATCCTTGTTGACAAAAATCAAGAAGTAAAAACTTGTAAAATGACAAAGAAGGTCTTTCAATCCCTGAAAACCAATCAACAACAAGTGTTAAACTCATAAAATAGTCAAATACTGGCACCAAAAGTTCTTCCCAAGTGATCAAAGCAAAACTGGGTGTCAAAAAACAAAAAGTGTTGATTAAGGTTGGTTGTCATTGATGTCAACCCTTGAAGAAAGCCCGATAGCACAAAGGTTTGGGTAATGAAGGTTTGGGTAATGGACCCAAGTTTGTTTGATGTAAAGATGACTCATTATTGTATTTTCATGGTTGATAAGAAGTACAGATAGATGAACTCCAAAGTGATCCCCTTATGGTGAAAGCCCTCACGGGAAGACGCTTTGCAGATTGAGTTATCCTAGAAGTATGGTTAGAGAACCCATGCTTATTTGTGGAA
>SNQJ01S0296626.1:0-10529 GCA_010110895.2 Picea sitchensis
CCATGGAAACCTCCTCCCAGTGCTGACTTGGGATGGATAACAGTTGTAAAAGACCCAGGGTCTTAATTGTTTCCACCTTATTTTGTTGAAAAACCAAACATTCTGCCACAAACCTTTGAACATCAATTTTAAGGCCATCCCCCAAAAAAATCATTCTTGACTCTATGGTAGGTTTTCAAAAATCCCGAGTGCCCTCTTACTGGAGAGGTGTGCAATTCCAATAGTACCTTTTGTTTGAGTTGGGAGTTCTTACATAAATATAAGCGATATTTTTACCATAGTGAATCATTTTTCCATGTAAATGTATCTGATGCACTGGAATCTTGCTACAACCTTTGAATGTGAGTCCACACTTTTTCGTCATTCTTCCATTCATCCCTTGTTTTTATTATCCAATCGGGTTGGATGATTGAGATAGCACAAAGAAAGACCTCAACATCTTCATCCTTTCTTGAGAGTGCATCTGCCACAACATTTTTCTTCCCCTTTTTATAGATGATTTCAAAATCATAACCCAATATCTTGGTTACCCATTTTTGTTGTTCTGCTGAAGATAGTCTTTGTTACAAGAAGTATTTAATACTATCATGATCTGTTTTGACCTTGAAGTGCCTACCTATAAGGTAAGGACGCCATTTCTTCAATGCATGTATTATTGCCATCATTTCCTTCTCATAAATGGGTTTGTGTATGTCCTTTCCCTTGAGTGTTCGACTTTCAAAATCCAGGGGCCTTCCTTCTTGCATTAGGATAGCACCAATTCCATTTCCCGAGGCATCACATTCCACAATAAAGGTTTTTGTGAAGTATGGAGTGGTCAAGACAATTCCACCTTATTTTGTTGAAAAACCAAACATTCTGCCACAAATCCTTGAACATCAATTTTAAGGCCATCCTTAAAAATCATTCTGACTCTATGATAGGTTTTCAAAATCCCGAGTGCCCTCTTACTGGAGAGGTGTAATTCCAATAGTACCTTGTGTTAGAGTTGTATTCACAAATATAAGTGATATTTTTTACCATAGTGAATCATTTTTCATGTAAACGTACTGCACCTGGAATCTTTGCTACTAACCTTTGAATGAGTCCACACTTTTCGTCATTCTTCCATTCATCCCTTGTTTTTATTATCCAATCGGGTTGATGATTGAGATAGCACAAAGAAAGACCTCTCAACATCTTCATCCTTTTCTTGAGAGTGAAAATTCCACAACATTTTCTTCCCTTTTATAGATGATTTCAAAATCATAACCCAACATCTTCGGTTACCCATTTTGTTGTTCTGCTGAAGATAGTCTTTGTTACAAGAAGTATTTAATACTATCATGATCTGTTTTGACCTTTGAAGTGCCTACCTATTAAGTAAATATGGAATTTCTTCAATGCATGTATTATTGCCATCATTTCCTTCATAAATGGGTTTGTGTATGTCCTTTTCCTGAGTGTTCGACTTTCAAAAATCCAGGGGCCTTCCTCAAAAATAGATAGTACCAATTCCATTTCCCGAGGCATCACATTCCACAATAAAGGTTTTTGTGAACTGGAAGAATAATGAACCCTTTAACGACACTAAATAAGAAGGATGCTGCCATGGACTGGAGTATGAAACTAAATCTTTCAACAACTTAAAGAGGTGGGATGTAAAGATCTTGTCTTGACCACTCCATACTTCACAAAAACCTTTATTGTGGGAATGTGATGCCTCTGAAATGGAATTGGTGCTATCCTAATGCAAGAAGAAGGCCCCTAGATTTTGAAAGCCTAACACTCAAAGGAAAGGACATACACAAACCCATTTATGAGAAGGAAATGATGGCACAATACATGCATTGAAGAATGGCGCCCTTACCTTATATAGGTGTAGGCACTTCAAGGTCAAAATGATCATGATAGTATTAAATACTTCTTGTAACAAAGACTATCTTCGTAACAACAAAAATGGGTAACCAAGATATTGGGTTATGATTTTGAAATCATCTATGTGTTGAAGAAAATGTTGTGGCAGATGCAATCCTCAAGAAAGGATGAAGATGTTGAGGTCTTTCTTTGTGTTATCTCAATCACCCAACCCGATTGGATAAAACAAGGGATAAATGGAAGAATGACTAAAAAGTGTGGACTCACATCTAAAGGTTGTAGCAAGATTCCAGTTGCATCGATGGCAATTATGCACTGGAAAAATGATTCACCATGGTAAAAAATATCGCTTATATTTATGTAAGAACTCCCAACTCAAACAAAGGTACTATTGGAATTGCACACCTCTCCAAGAAGAGGGCACTCGACTTTTGAAAACTCAGAGTCAAGAATGATTTTGGGATGGCCTTTAAATTGATGTTCAAAGGTTTGTGGCGTATCGTTTGGTTTTTGTCAACAAAAATAAGGTGGAAACAATTACACCCCCGGGTCTTTTACAACCTGCTATCCATCCCAAGTCATCAGCACTGGAGAGGTTTCCATGGATTTTACCGGCCGTGGTTACCAAAGTCTGAGGGAAAGAATGTCATCATGGTGATTGTTGATAGATCGACACCGTGCACACGCTTTTGTGCACTCTCTCATCACTTCAAAGCTAGTACAATTTCCACCGAGATTCACGGAGACAATTCAAAGCTACATGGCAGCCCAAAGTATCATTATAAGTGACAGAGATCCCATCTTCACTCTGACATTTTGACATAATTATTTTCTTGATTGCGTACTCAATTGGCCTATATCTCATCCTATCATCCTCCAACTGATGGACAAACCGAGATGGCAACAAACATCCTGAAGGCTACCTTCATTGCTTTGTCTCCTATAAACAAACACAATGGTTCAAATGGTTACCCTTGAAAAAATGGTGGTATAATACTTCCTTTCATATGGAAACAAAATGACAATTCATTTATGGCACTTCTTATTACCATCCTCCTTCCATCAATTCTTCTCTAAAATAAAAATTTAAGGTTCAAGCAGAGGAAGATCAGATCGAGAATCAACAAAAAAATTTCCAAATATTAAAGGACAACCCCCTAATCATGGCACGTAATGGCATGAAACAACAAGACTTCAAACTCTAGAGGAAAGAAGTTTTGAAGTAGGATTGCGTTTTAAGACTACAACCATACAAACAAGATGTCCCCTCAAGCAAGCCAAGAAGGATACTACCTTATCACCTCAAAGTACCATGGCCATTATAAGGTGTTGCAAAAGATTACCATGGCATACAAATTGGAGTTGCCTCATCTTCGAGTACACCCAGCTTTCCATGTTTCATGCTTAAAGAAAGTTATAGGTGACAAGATCCTAGTTCAAACTATATTGCTTAACTTGACGAGGAAGGAAAAATCATATTGATCCTAAAGCCATCACTCCACACAAGAATTCACTTCACCGAGGAATAGATCCATTTCATATTATCTCATTAAATGGAGGAAACCACTCGCTGAAGATTCCACTTGGGAAAAAATGAGTCTTTTATACAGAAACAACCAGAGTTACTCACATTGCGGACAAACTTGTCTCCATGGGGAGGGGCATGTTAATCCCTAATATTGGCTCCATTACCCCTTAATTGTGACATTATATTAGTAATGTTATTTTATTTATGTCGGCTTTAGGCCATTAATTGTAATTATACCCCCTAGTCTACTATATATACCAAGGGAAACATTTCACTTTGAATCATCTTGTATTTGAACATTTAAGTGGTGTAAAGGAGGTTGCCCTCAAGAGGCTTATTATCCGAATTATCTGGCGTTGAGTAATTTTTCCTGGAGGTTTTCTATGCTATATTGATATTGGTTCTTAAAACCTACCTAACCCCTTCAAGTGGGTAGAATAATACATTTACAATAAATAATATTAATAAGGTCTTTAAAGTAATAAGGAGGAATAAGTCAATTGTAAGAAGACCTAATAGAATCTTTTGCTCTTGTGAAGGATCTTCCCTAGATTGTCTCTGGATAGATAGATATAGTATAAATAAGAGTAGAGGGTATGAGAATTTTTTTTTTTTTGTTGTGTTGTTGTATTTGGAGTTTTTCTCATGTTGGAGGTTGCCCCTCAAAAAGGCAACACTTTGTCCCATCAATAAAAGTATAATTTTTGTTGTGGTTCAATATAATTTTTTGTTCCACTATCTCACATACTCATTTTGTTTCTATATCTGTGATTATTCTCTACATTATTTCTCTATTTTTATAATATAATAGATCTGGTACCTAAAAAGTGGCAAGACATTCCCAGAGAAAATTGTAGGTTAAATTTTTCAGTAGAGATGTATTCTAGAGTCTTAAAGCTACAAAGATCTATCATTACATTCATAAACCCAATGTCAGGAGTAATACTACAAGTGTGAAATAGAAGAGGTAATCATGCAATATATCTTAGCCAATCTTGTAACCCCAAGCAGGGCCCTTCGAAAGTGGTAGCACATCAAACAACACATGTATGCAGATCGCCCTAGATCTCTTGAAGCCCTTCTCAGATAAACTGATTGGTCCCTCCTCATCATTATAGTGCTACCAAGAACAAAACATAAAGATACTCTCTAGTAATTCCCAGAATGTAGTACGGCTAAGGGCATGATTTAACCTCCTTAGTTGGTGCCCTCAGATATTGAACCGAAAATACTGTTGGACCCTGTATGTATATAAGAGAGCTATAGCATGGGGATAACTCTATAGAAAAATTGAATACCCTAACCCTTTTGGGACTTAAAAAAAAAACATAAAAACAAGATATATTGTCACGAAACTGTCTTCTGCATTGTCGTTGTGAAATTACTACACATTCATTCCTGATTAAGCATTACATTTGCCATCATAGTAATATTCGGTCTGAGTATAAATATACATGAGTAAAAAAAAGTATAGAGAACCCACTGACACAATCTCTATTTGGGACCTATTCCATTGGATTCCCCTTCTCTCCCTTATCGCAGTTTCATACCTTTCATTTTTAATCATTTTTTCATGGACCTGCAAACCCTTCTCTAACTTCCCAATTTTCCACCTATCTCCATTATATTCCCTTCTCACTGATCAGTGGATAAATATCACTTAAAGTCCTTTTTGGTCCCACCCACCATTTTTTCCTCTACCTCACTTCCAAAATGGACACCACTCACAACCAAGACATGAAAGATTCCATCAATCACTTGACATCTGATATTGGATCTACCAATTCCTGCCTTGAAAAATTAGAGTCCCAAGTCGAGCACAAATTTGACATCATGGAAACCAACTTCATGAAACAATTTAACACCGTCTAGTCTGTTGTCAACGAGTTGTTGAACTGCCCTTCTCGGTTCTTCCTCCTCGGACCAACCCAATGTTGTTAATTCCTCTCATTCTTTGCATTTTCAATCCAAATCCTTTCATTGTGACCCTTGTCTTCCTAGAGTTTAGGTTAATAAATTTGATGGCTCGGATCTCACTGGTTAGGTCACTCAAATGAAACACTATTTTTCTCTACATGGTGTTATCACTAAAAAATCGCAAACAACATTGCACACAATGGTTAAAGAAACACATCAATTCCAACAACACCATTCACCTACAAGACCAAAATGCATTTAAAAGGAAAAAAACTATACAACAAAAATTGAAATGTCTGGGATTCACTCAAAGGAAGCACGCATTAATGCTGCACGATGTGGTTTCAACACAACCGTCAACATGCACAATGTGTCAAATGTTTGATTGCGTATGACAAAAATCCACACACTTCTATGAATCCATACATTTATGGGATCTCTAATCTCAACCACTTATGGATCCATCAACATGATTTTGACACTCATATCTAAGTTTACATTAAAATCTAGGAAGTTAAAAGATCAAAGTAATGGGCCCATACATGGCCACATGCTTGCAATCTAGGATAGTTTCAAAGCTTTCTTAATGTAAAAAACATTAGGGAGTTTAAAGGATTTGTAGGGACCCATATGTCCACATTGGTAGTTATTTAGGGATTTAAATATTCTTCTAGGTTGTATCAAAGACACATAGTATGGTAGGTAAAGAAGATTTGTACGGACCACAAGAAGTCCACATGTTGCAATCTCACACTTAACTTATTAAAAATATCGGGCACACTTTTTCAATTGATTGCACACAAAGCCACCACAATACATAATTTCCATTTTGAAATAGTGGAGATCGAAGTAGGATTTATCCAAAGAAATTCTCGAAGATCCTACTTCTTTGGAAATTATTTGCACCCATTTAATTAAAACAAGATTGGTCCACACCCCCAATCTCACTCCACCATCTAAAATTTTCTAACCAATGCACTAAATTTTCCTCCACAAGAGGGCACATATTTTTTTTATTCTAGGCAGGATCTCGGGGATAAGCATCCAAAACCTGCTACTGTGCTCTCACATTTTCAAACAACATAAGTTAAGAAATAAGGAACTTTCAAAACCTCCAAGTCAAGTGTTCCTACACCATAAGGTAGGAGATACCAGTGAAGGGTTGATTCCACTCCAGGTCCTGCTGTTCACATATCCCCCCTTGAGTTACCAAACTCTTGGAAGGAATCCAACCTGTGACCAATTTATGAGGTCAAAAATCTAAATTTCATACTTTGACTAAGGTACCTAGTGAACAAAAAAACTAGATCACTGTGCATGCATTAAGATGCAATCAGACCTTGATAAAATTTTGTGTGTCTATTGGAAAATAATATTAGTTCTTTCCGTGATATGCAAATTCTACCCCTCATTATAATTGGGATTATTTCAACCTTCACTCAGTTCCTCTTCTAGTGGGTTTGAGAGATCAATTTTGAGGATGATGGCACCACAATTTTTGTCTTAGGATTCTCCCACACCAGGAGTCTCACCAATTTTGACCCATTTGGCACTTATTAAAGATATAGATTTCATTGCTCACACAATGGATGGAACTAGTCCTCCACAAAATCTCCCCATGCCATACTTAACATCCCTCAATATTTTGTATTTGACCAAACTCAATGGTAATGATCCCATTTTACATGAGATCCCCCACATGGCCCAATATGCCTGATTTCAAACTACCTTAAGATATTATAAAGTTCAAAGGAAAATCGGGGGAAGATCCAGCCAACCTTGTTATGACCTTCCACTTATGGAGTTCTTCAAAACATCATGGATGATTCCATCCACTTCATGCCATTCCAAAGAAATCTCATGGGCCCATCATCCAAGTGGTATGTGGATGAAAATCATGGTCTCATATGATCTTTGAGTCATTGGCCGCGCACTTTTTCATTTTTAAACCACCTGGCACATACTTTCTTAGAACTCCTCTCTAATTTCAAATGTAGTACCCCTATCCATATAGATCAACACATCCATCAATGGCATCAAAGGACATAGTTTGTGTATACATGTTCACAAAGGAACAACGCTCTGATTGGTTTCTCAAGTCACTTGTCTTTGTTATTGCCAAGGATGTAGCATCCACTTTCTCTTAGTCAAAGGAGGAAGCCATCAACAAGGCTCCACAATTTTACTCATATATATTCTCAATAAAGTTACTTATACACATTATTTCTTGATGAACCTAGACCCATACCATTTGGCCAGACAAACCTAGGATGTCCCACACAACAGATGGGTTGATTGGTTCTATGAACCATCTCAACCCTTACTTACTCACCCATCACCCGCTTATAGTGCACATCAATATCCAAAACCATATGGAGGGATGTCTTATTACTCTCCTCCCGCTCACCAATAGTCATATCATGTTTCTCCTCCTCCACCAATGGGTGGACTCTCACCAAGCATCTATGATGCGCCCGGGTCTCTCAACCAAGTATAGGTTCACCCTCTACCTCCGCATACAACCTTAGAACTAGTGGAAGTGCTTTAACTTCCTACATGCCATATGGATTGTCTCCACAAAAAAATCCATTTTTCCATTTCTTGTTCCTCCACAACCGGTTTCCCCTCCACAAGAACAACCACAAGCCAATGTTAACTTTGTTCAACCATCTTCCATTCAAAAAATTCATACTTTTGAAAAATGAATACAAAAATACATCCCATTCCCAAATAATAATGCCATAAGAAGAAAGGGAAAAAATGAAAACAATAATAACCCGAGACTAGGATGAAATAACCCCCAACAAAACCACTTCAGCCTGGGGAAACCACAAAATCACACCAAACTCCCCCAAGGGGAAACAATAACAAACAACCACAACAAGGGAAGAAAAAACCTCAAACTAAATTCTCTTTATGCCTGTAGGATTATGGACATTATAATCATCATTTCCGCCACATTGTCGATTTCAAATGGATTTGCATCCATGAATAATAACGCCCCGCAGTTGTTCCGCCTCTGCAACAAGCTCCAGCTGAATAGTATTTGAAACAACCACCCACAGTCGTGTTTAAAAACTATATTCCACACCAAGGTGTGTGAATACCCAACAAGAGGTACATTCTTCTCCAACCAAAATGGGGCAGTATCAAAATCTGTGTCCCAATCAACCTAGAAATCCAGCTGATCGCAAATATCCTCTTTACCAGCAAAGAAGAGATTCTTATACAAACACGTGGTCGCCAATATGGTATTCTACCCTAATCTACCCTAACCACCTCTCAATCGGCTCCAACTACAACCGGACAATCATTGATGATTCCACGACCTAACACTAAGCCCAATCCCCGTATACCCTATATGATATGATAATGTACATAACCCCTCATGCTAGGTGCCCCATAACTACAAATTAGCTCATTACTTAAAGCACAATCTCCTGAGCCATGACTGTATTGGAGGTCCTCCAAACCTATCCAACTCGATGGAAATAGAATCATTTATTTCCACCTGTAGTACAATCACTTGACACTAGACTCATCACCTTTTGATCTAGATAGTTGAGAGCTGCATGCTCAAGTACATGGTATCTTTCCAGATACCGCTAAAATCTAGAACATCATAGTTCATTGATGCATAATCGATGAAGGTGTATCCACATGCATCATGTCCAAAGTAGTATGGAAAAACTTGGCTCACCTAAGCTAGTAACATCTGCCATCACCCTGAGAGATTAAGATGGTTTCCCATCATCCCCCAAGGGCTCTCTTCCAAAATTTCCCCGTATAACTTTGTGGAAAAACTATCTTGATAGACATTGAAGTATCGATGCCCCAATTTGATTACAATATCTTGTTTTTCCATAACTACATGTATTCTATGAAGGAGTAGCCTCTTTTGTATTTTGAATGATGATGTTCCCACACAACGGGAAAATCATCACCACCGACCAACTTACACATTACGATCCAAACCATTCCACCAACATTGATAACATCTTCCTCCTTGTCCGCACTATCTCAGATTATTTTTCAGTCATCGACATGGGTCCCATAATTTTCAAGTACCCATCCTTGTTGGGGGCCTATCATGGAGCACCACCTTCCTCCAAAATTTAGCACAAGTGTGTGTGGTATCTTCTAACGAAATAGATATCGGAGCCAAAACTCCTCCCATCGAAGCCCCTCCCCACATTGAAGTTCCCACCACAGCGAACTATTACCTCAAGAATCCCTTGAGAACTTCACTACACCACTTATCCCAAATTTTCCAAGGAAAAATCCGTGGTTTGGGAGACATACCCCCAAGCCATTACTCAAATTCCCTCTTTTTCTACCCCACTTGGAGTCCAAACATTCTAGGTAGCTCCTACTCTCGCCCTTCCCAACATGGTTCTTTCCATCCCTATATGGTATATCCATCCACCTACAATAGTCCCTATGCCATATCTCCCTCCTTAATGTGAGGGATTATTGATGCATCCCAAGCATGTGCCCTTCCCACACCACCCACTCCCCAACTAGAAACAACACCCCCACCACTAGGGGTAGATCAAAGAAGAACAAACCCACAAATCCAATTCGTCCCTGAGCTCAACCTCCTTGTGCACTATGGAAAATAGAAGGACCCCCCACCAATAGATGTCCTACTGTTCCTGAGTTACGCAATCTTATCCAGCTCCCTAGAGAAACCAAATTTCTCTACACTCCACCAATTATGTCGACTACTAATACAAAGTCCTCACCCACACACAATAAAGGGCTATGAACCAAATTTGCTTCTGCCCTCTGTTCAGAGTATGGCCACTACACTCATCATTGCCCAACTCTACCTCAATTTCGCCAAACGTTAGCCATAGTACACAAAACATCTCGGCCATAACCTTATCATCCACCCCTTACTGTGGCTCACATCACTGACATTCGATATATTTTATCGCCAGTCCCCTCGCGAACGAGGTACCCTCCATAGTATCACGACATTCACTTTATGTCTAGCGATCCCTCACATCCTGTACACGATATCGTGTCTGTGTCCCCACCAATTGAGGACAATCACACCTACCCATTGACAGTTCCCTCTGTCACCTCCCAGGATCCCCTTGTATTCTCGCATTTTCCACTATGATGAAGATATCATGGAGGAATTCACTACCCCCGATTTCCCATGGAATGCGCTCCATCATCAAGCACTTTTCCTTTCACATGAGTCCTTTCACCTTCCTGT
>SNQJ01S0296629.1:0-10529 GCA_010110895.2 Picea sitchensis
ATAAATGCTGTGTCTATTGTGGATGTGTATTTCTCAGTGATCTTGTTCTTATTATGCTCTTATCTTATGAAATGCAAAGAACTATAATAATGGCATAAACATTAACAGATATAACATCAAGCATATACTTGCATAAAAAAGGATATTCAGGTACGTTTGTTAGATGCAAGTAATATTAAATTTGCTTCAAAGGTGATATCCAATATGTAAAAAAGAAGCCTGTGGCTTTGCCGAGTGTAAAATGAGACCAGTGCCTTAAAGTGAATCGTGGGCAATGTAGTTCGTGTGCTTTATTATGATAAATTGATGTTGAATTAGTGAAATGGTTTGGGCCTCCTTAGAGGTTAGCTCTTTGTTTGGAAACTTGCGGAGAGCTTTACCGAAATCCAATGGTCTCACCAGTAAAACTCACTCAAAGTGTTGGATGTCCAAAACGGGTGGGAAGCCAGGTTCCGAGAGGGCCTGCCTTACTTCGCAGGTCACTTCAAGGCGTTTTCCCGCGCATTAAGCTAACTACTTTAGAGATTTTCCTAATTAAACTATCAACCATTGACCAGCACAGCGTGTATGAAACTTACTTTCAGCAGATCGAGACTAGCTCGCAACTGGAAGGGTCAAGAACCGCACTGAGAGCTGAGGGGAATTTTTTTATTTGAAACTGGAAATAAAATACTGAAATGAAATGTGAGACTAATTACTAATCCACACTGACCAGGCCTCTTTCGAGGAGCTGAGGGGATGGTTTATTTGCCAAATTGAGATTTGCAAAACCGAAAAAAGTAAACTAAACTAACAATTGAGAGTTTTTGCCAAATTAAAGTTAATCTATGTGTTGTGGTTAGGTTGATTCATTGATTCCTTTATCTTATGCTTGAAAAGAGAAATGCAAGAAACCAAAATTTGAACACACCGCCACGCTGCGAATGCCCTAAAGGGAGGCCGAAACTGGGCACTATGAGACCCGCTTTTATTGCTTCCTATTACAATGATCTCTTCTTTGTAAGAGATTTGGAAAGATCCTTATGGAATGGATCGAATGAAAGAAACTAGAGCCTAAAACAAATGCTCTAATTTTATTAAGCGACTTGTAATCTTTGAGCAACAAAGACTATCAAGTGATACAAGGTTTCTTTGAAGAGGAGAGGTTGAATGATGGATCTTAAAGATTGAATGAGATTTGAACTTGTTTCGATCGACTAGAACTTCTCCTTTCCTCTGTAATGACCTGTTCAAAATCAACAAACAAGAAGGATTATCAACTAACCCCAAATCAATCTAAACAAATACAAAGGGAAATGCTTCCTATCTTTAGAAATTTTGCAAAATTTCTATTAAATAAAAAAAGGTGTTTTGTGAAGGATTTTATGGTCTTTTGAAAAGGCTGAGAGGCTCCCGACTTGTCCTAATTGGACAAAGTTTTTCTTTGGCTGTCCAACAACCTGCAAAACGGCAAGAGGAATGCCCCCAAAGATGCCCAAATGTGACTTTGGAACAACTTAGGGAGTAGATCAAAACTGTTTGAAAAATTAAGCAAATTACTTGAACTAACTGGTGAACAAACAAAATAAAATTTTTGTTTAATTTTCTTTGTTTATGATGCTGTTATAGGACAGCAAAGAAAACACTTCAGATTTGTCAAATTTCACAATACAGAACCTTTCAAAACAACAACCCTTTACAAGCTTTAGATGTGAGAAAAACTGCCTAAAAAGGGGTACTTTCACTAGATCTAGTTTGAATAAAAATGACTTATTCCTAGATCTAGAAACCTTGCATGCAAATCGAATAAGTTTAACCTGTGGATTTATATCAGATCTGGTTACATGCAAGAATACCAAAAAAGAAAAGAGTAAATTGATACAACTTGTGAATGGAAGACACTTCACTTGAACTTGAAATTCCTCTTGGGCAATGGAGTCGCTTTGGTGAGGCAGCTAGAAGGTTGTCCTTTAGATTTCTTGAAGAAAGGGGAGATGCAATGAGCTCTACCAATCCTCCAAATGACTGAGATCCTGAAAGCTTCACCACACTTATACAAAACTATCAAATAATCGGTGCTATCTACAAAGGAAACTTTATGGCAAGATTAGTTACAACAAACACACCATGCACATATAATCCCCAAATATAAGCAAGCAAATAGAATGGGTAAGCAAGCAAGCTTAACTATCCTATCCAACGAAACAAAAATGCTTTTCCAATGACCAATATTCAACAATGTAAAGTAGGAATAAATGAAACTACATCACCTCAAGCATATAGCGATTTTAACACAACCACAAAGAGCCACCATACCAATGAGTAGACCTCCAAAGCCTTTTGATTTTATTCCAAATGCAAATATAGATCATTGTTACAAAGAGTAAGCATGCAGATCCCAAGCTTCCACTAGCTTACAAGAGGGATGTTTCCTTTGCTTTATACAAATTCTGGTGAAGATCCCAAGAGGGGTGCGCATGCCAAGTGTGAGGGGCACATCTCTTGAGTGAGGACACATGGGAGAGGAGAAGAGGTGAGCTTCTGCCTTCTCTATACGCCAAGTATCATGTGGGCTGCCACATTGCAGCTGTTAGGTGAAGGGAGGGCGAATCCTAGATATGAAGAGGATCTTCTATGGGAAATGCGCCACCTCAAGGGAGAGGTGCGCACCTCTCTTTTGAGCACATGCTATAAACCATTGCATATGCCATGTATTATGTCTTTGATCCATCATTCATCATCCTATGGGTGCCACCTTGACTCTTGGGCCCTTATTTTGCCTCCAACATGTCTCCACATGTTTCTTTAAATTTTGCTCTTGCTGATTTTTTATGATTTTATTTGACTTTTTTTGGGGTTTTTGGAGTAAAATTAATTTTTAAGTGATTAAAATAACTAATTTTACTCAACCAAGTGGATACTTAGGTAATATGGGTGCTCTGGGTCAAAAAATGAGCACCCCCATGGCATATTAAGTCCCCTAGTACCACTTTTTTAATACATCTTTATTTTTTAATTAAAAATTGCCGAATTCTGACAATTTTTTAATTAACCGAAAAAATTAAAAAATCCTAAGGGGGACTTAGTACATTTCCATAAGACTCTAGAAGAATGTTTAGCATGGTAATATACATTAGACACTAGGCTTAGATCCATGCTCAAGCCTAACCATGGGCATATACTCCAGCTCTGGAGGGATTGAGTGAAAAAACTCATAAATTATAAATCACCTGAAAACGACAAAATATAATTAGTAAGTAAAAAAAACACTCCAGAGTATAACTCACACTTAAGACTTAAGGTGGCTAAGACCTTTTACAAGTTCATCATGCAACATTTCTTATTACCATTTTTTATGGAAATGTAAAGAGAAAAAGGGTGGTCTTTACGACCGACTGAACTTCTGAACTCTGAATTTTGAACAACAATGTTCAAACTTTGGCGGCTCGCTGGAAGTCCATCCTAGTGCAATTTTGATGGATAACAAGAAGGAAAACCATGTCCATATTAACTCCCATAGATGATGAATATCATTCATTACATGATGCAAGTAGAAAAATCCAAAATTAGCCTTTATAGATGAGGCTTTACATCTAAAATCAGCCTTTATAAATGAGGCTGTATATGCTGTGTTATCGCACGGTTTGTAGGAAAGGTCCAAGGGCTTGAGTCAGGGCTTGAAACCGGCGTAACAGGAGCTTCCCCACCCACTGTCACCTCGACGGGGAGCTCTTTCTATTTAGGAGGGCAAGTCCAAGGGAGATGTCCCTAAGGCAATCTGGTCAAAGGAAGGCTAAAGGATGAAGGCCAAGTCAAGGAAAACCCTTTCCACAGATTGCTGCCCAAGAGAGAATAGTCGAGGAAGTAAAACCACTGATGATGCACCTGTTTGCGAGACAAAACAAGGGTGGTCTTTACAACCCGCTGAAATTCTGAACACTGAATTTTGAACAACAATGTTCAAACTTCATGGCTCACTGGAAGTCCATCCTAGTGCAATTTTGATGGATAAATAAGAAGGAAAACCATGTCCATAGTTTAACTCCTATAGATGATGAATATCATTCATTACATGATGCAAGTAGAAAATTCCAAAATTAGCCTTTATAGATGAGGTTTTACATCCAAAATAAGCCTTTATAAATGAGGGTCAGATAAGGCCGTGGTTATCGCACGGTTGGTGGGAAAGGTCCAAGGGCTTGAGTCGGGCTTGAAACTGGCGTATCAGAGCTTCCACCCACTGGCCACCTCGACGGTTTCTATTCTGGAGGGCAAGTTCAAGGGAGACGTCTCTAAGGCAAACTGGGTCAAAGGAAGGCTAAAGGATGAAGGCCAAGCTGGCAAAAACCCTTCACGATCGGGTCAGCCCAAGAGAGAAATACCAGGAAGTAAAACCAATCGATGATGCACCCGCTTATGGTAGACAAACAAAGAGAAACTAGGAAAGTGCTCGCAGCGGGTTAGTACTTCATAAAGATTTAAAGACTATCTCAAACATATATATGAGCAAGATCAAATGCTGCTTAATTTGCCGCCTATAACAAATATTTGTATTACTTCACCAATAAATGCACAAAGAGACAAAGCATTCAAATGTGTGCAATTAAACCATGTATCATATCATTAATGCAATGTCAAATCACCTCATATACATATGATTGCTACATGTATTGGTTTCCTCAAGTAATGTATGACGTCCACTTGAATCAATAGGTTAATAATATGACAAAGAGTGAAACGTTTAAAAAATAAGCTCACAGTTGTAATCAAAATCTCAATGTCAATCAATATATAAGGTAAAAGTCACAACGCTTTGAGCATAAACAAGATATCCAAGTAAATGTGACGCCACCTATACTACTTCTGCAACAAGTGTACTAGCTTTGACAATGAGTTAATATGAAAGGAAAAGAGCACTCACTTTTACCAATAAACTTACAAATGTAATCACTATCTCAAGACCAACCAAAGAAAGCATGTCAAACATTTAGGGTCCAAACAAGAGTTCTAACAATGTAAGACGTCACAAAATGATACAAATTTTGTGTTCCCGGTGTTAGTTAGCCAATGGTGGACGCTTTGACAAAATCAACCAACAAAAGTACAATTTAACCTACCTGGGCCATGAAGAGGGAATGAGGGGTCAGACCTTCTCATCCAAGCAAAGTTAAATTAGCCCACGCTGAATCCAATTTTAGGTTGGGCCAGTCCAAAATCAGCCTAGGTTAGAAGCTAGGTTGTGGTTTGCAAGTTTTGAAGTAGTTCGAAAAGGTTTTAAGGCATAACAAGCCTGCCAATCAATTCTAGACTAGTGCCTCAAAGTTAATGGAGTCAAAGGAGGTGTGACTAATGGTTTAGAAGGAGTTCAAAACTAAGGACAAGAGACCTTAGGGTTTAATGGTGTTACAGCAAGGCCACTAACCCTAACCCTAAGGAGAAAAGACTTACCTAGGTGTAGCTGGCACAGGGCCTAGGGCTTCAATCCTTTCCTTAAGACTTCTTTGGCAAAACGGCTAGCTCAAAGCATGAATCTAGGGGTCGGTGCAAGTGTTGCTCAATTACAAGGTTTTCACAAACCCTAGAAGTAAAACCCTAGGTGTAAACTTCTAATTAGAGCTCTCCCAGATCACTTTCTTCAACTTATTTTAAGAACTAGCTCAAGATAAAAGAAGCAGAGTGTAGCTATGGCTAGGCTAAACCCTCTAACATCCAATGCTTATAAGCTTATGCTATGGGGACATGAAGCCTCAACCTACTTGTGTGTAGGCTCCTAGGGTTTCACTGCAAGGATCAAGTAAAATCAAGATAATAATGAATGCAAATGTTAGACAACAACTATTCAATCCTAAGAAGCCATGAAGAACACTTATAAGATCATGAAGAAACACCAATCCACACTCTAGCTAGAAACTCTCCAACAATAGCTACATATAGCACCACTTTGCCAAAAAATAACTCCTCCAAGAGGTTGGGCGCCTACACTTCCAAAGAGACAAGAACAAACCAAGAACAAAAGACTAGAAATGTCACTCTCAAATGAGAGAGCAAGTTGTGTCCCTCTCGCAAAAAGAGGGAAAAACATCCCTATTTATACAATACTTTTGAATTTCAAATTTACAAAATAGGTCAACAAAATAGCCGACAAGGCTAATGCACCTTTAGCTTTTTAAATCATTTGTTATTCTTTACATGCTAAAATGCCAAAATGAGCTAAAAACCATGCTGGGTCCCTGGAGACGCTGGGTCTCCTTTAGGGCATAATGACCATCAAATGAGCAAGACGTTCCCCCTCCTAGGGCTCCAACAACCCGTCACACGTTCCAATCAAGCATAACATGCTGCAAAACGCCCTAGAAATTCCGCCCACCCTCACCAGGAAGGCCCTCACTCAATCCATAGGGTCAACGTCCCAACTGCAAGGGGCCGATCCTCATGGGCTAGATCTATGCCAAAGCGCCCTGATGAAAGCATCCTTCTTCCCTCCTCGCAGCAAGGGCTCGGGCTGTGCCAATAACCCGTCCCGCCATCCCAACGCTCCATCCGATGGGGCTCTACCCCAAGGATATCCCAACTAATCATCTCCCACAAAAACCGATCCCTTCCAGTGCAATCATTCACGGGCATGGTCCCTCAAGACATCAAAAGGCCACCTTGTGGCCCACTGTACCCTAGACATCATAGCAAATGTAAACTAAATTTCATTAAATTCCATCGTAATATATGCATGTAACATCCCTAACAAATCTTCTTAATAGCTCAAAAGACCCTACACAAACCCACTATACAAAGTGAAAGTAAACCAAAACCCATTGGGCTAATACCTACAAGAAATGGAGAGTTTCCGCGAAGGGTTGTCTGCTAAACCATGTAGTGACTTGATGTGGTTTTAGGATGTCTAGTCATAGTCGACTCTTGTCATCGTGTGTCATTCACAGGTGCCTTTGTAGAGGCGAAATGTATCTGGCTATGGATGCAATTTTTTCCAAGCCCTTTTTGCTTTATCTTTCTTTATTTATATTTTGCTACAAGCCTTGACGGTGAGTGGACACCCGCCTTGGCTAGGGTGGCTGTGAGTCGACAAATAAGTACCCATCGGTATCTTTGCGTAAAATGAGAGGGTCATTCGCGGATGAGACCCTCCTTTGGCCACATGCAACCAAAGGTCACCGCTTCCGGTTTCCAGGAATTGCATAGTGGCAATGTCATACCGCTTTTAAATACCTATGAGAACATAATGGGGTCAGCTTCTGGATGATGAGTCCTCCCATCCTCTTGATTAGGTCTTGTACTTATTTATTATCATTTTCTAGGGTCCTCTTCTATGAGAGGCTTTTATTGCCTTCTGGATCCCCCGGGCTAAGCATCTCTAGGTTTCACTTTCCCTATGGCTTTTATCTTATAACAACCGCTTTTTTACCTCCTGGCCTTTAGCCCCTTCTTCCCACAGCCAAGATGTACCGGTGGTCATCCCAATGGCCGTGACTAGGAAAGAGGGCGCATGGAGCGTGGGTTTCTAAGATGAAAAGGTGATAATATGAGGTGAGCGGATGATGGTTCTTCAAAGCCCCTTTGGTGGCTGCCTAAAACCCATGAATACCAACCAAGGAGCTTACCTGCTCACCACCCCAATGCTGGTCAAGCAGATCACTAGTGTAAAATCCGCGCTTATCCTAAATGAGATCTAACGCATACATAAGAGGGTTATAATGATCAAATATGACACATACCATGATACCTCTGACCAATTACCTCATGTAGCAAAAGTCTTCTCTGATACAAGACCAGCCTGAAAGGGATGTAGGTACTGTAATGCATGGCTCCAAAGGGTCGAAGAAGAAGATGGGTCCTCCTGTGACTCTTCATGCCAGTCAGCCTCCCTCATTTCTCCATGTCTAGGGACCATGTGGGCCTCGAGACATGATCTCCCAGCAATATCCTAGATATCGGGATAAATATGCCTAAAATGAAAAAAAAATGAAGCTAAAGTGCTGAAACTACAATTACATATCATAATACATATCATACTGATCCTCATCATAAAAAATAGAACAAGATGCATGTTTAGTAGAACTAGAGCATGGATCGCAAGAAGAGGCAATTCCACTTTCAATTGTTGTTGCATCATAACCAATATCAAGATAAAGCAAGATAGAGCTCCAAGTCTGGGAATTTTGCATCCACATCCCAAACTTTATGAACTCCACTTGCATATTATTCACCACTACGAGAGACAAGGTGGAGGTTTGAATGCACATATACAAGATCCTCACTCTTCTCATGATCCCAACCCTTGTGCTTCACCGAATGAATAAAACCATATGTGCTCCAATTTCTTTCTACTGATGAAGAGCTTGCAAATTTTGATAGAATATGAGTGGCAAGGATTTGAAAATATACACCATTTTCCCCATGAAAAGTCCACCATTTAATCGGGTTCATGGTGCTTCTCTCCTCCAAAGTTAAGATGTCTGCAAAATCCTCTCTAATCTAGCAAAGAAAACAAGCAAATTCCTCCCCTCACCTTAGTTTGGTCGAGAAAGATGGAGTCAACTTCTGGAAGGCTTTTTTCACTCCTGTGGCCACCTCCTTGTCCTTATGTGGGGCCTTCCTCTTCCCATTGCTTAGAGCAATGAACTCCTCATCATAAAATTTGGGATTTAGAGCATGTGCCAAAGTGTGCAATGGAGTGTTAAATGATAAATCCATTCCACCTAGTAACAATGATGGACCTCACATGCTCAACAAAATCAACCTTAACAAAAAACAGAGTGGGAGCCTCTTGTGTAATAATTTTCACGGTTTTCTCAACCATGGTATCCATGCCATCATAAGTCTCTCCCAGGAAAGGTTTGTCTGTGTCTGCATCTCGGAGAAGCTCAAATGCAAGTGAAGTAAACTTGAGCAAGAATTCTACCTTACTCCACCAATCTTCATCAATCAACACCCTCGACACCATATTTCCTCTCTCTGAATCTGACTGTTTCCACTTAGCCCAAGTCACACCCACCACCATACTCATCAATGCACTTTTGACCTCAACAAGGCGGCGCAACATAATGAAGTTTGAGGCATATCTTGTCTCAACAACTTTGAGCAACTCCAATTTGGAGTATTCTCGATACATTGCTTGAGACTGGTGGTGGTTGGTGATGAATTTAATGATCTCCCTAGCTTTCTCTGTGACCTCCTTAATCCATTCAGTTTTTGCCTCAATCTCTTTTTAAATGAGATTTAAATTATGGACAATGCAAGGAGTCCAAAAAATATGATGATATCTACTCTCAACAATCAAGCCTGCAGCTTTGCAAACGAGTGCATTATCTGTGACAACTTGCACCACATTTGCTGCCCTACTTGTTCAATAGCAAAAATTAAAATATCAGCAATGAATTTGCTATCTTTTACCTCGCCAGAACAATCTTCTGCTCTTAAGAACATCGCTCTTGTTGGTGATGATGCAATAATATTGACCAAGGACCTCCGCTTTGTATTAGTCCATCCATCAGAGATAATGGAAACCCCTGTGCTGGTCCCTGAGTTGCGAACTAGTTTGAAAATATCATGAATCAATGACCTCTCTTTCTGCAGCAACACTGTTTTGAGTTTTTCATAGTTTCGCCCCTTGAAACCTTGAGGAGCCTCGTTACTTTCCTTCACCATAACCTTCCAATAGGGGGACCATACCACATTAAATGGGATGCCACATGCAAATATGGCCCTTGCCACTTTTGACTCTGTTTCTTCTCTCTTTTGGTTGTTGAACATCTTCATCAATCTTCTGTCTGAAGTTGCACCACGTCCTCCAGGGCCTTTGGATATCTTGTTTTCTACCTCTAGTGCCCTCCTATTCCTTGCTTCGTGAATAATCCTTGGCTCATTGCTAACACCCAAGGAAGAAGGATGCTTGCTACCGCCATGCATAACAATCTTTGCTCTATTATCCTTAATGTTTTGAGCATCATCATGCTCTTTATGGAATCTATCCCTCACCTGCAGATCAAGAGTATGTGGACAACCTTCAATACCCTTCCCTTCATGCAAAATGTGAGCCTTGACTCTTGTGTAAGAGCCTTTGAAGGTCTTATCCTTTTTGCATAAATTGCACTTCCATTCCCATGAACCGCCATTGGCACCCATAGCCTTAACCTTGGTAACATGCCTCCAAAGAGGATAGTATTCCTGCTGCCTACTTACTTCAGTAGCTCTAGGAGTAGATGAAACAACTCTTTGAGAAGCCATGAATGCTGTAAGAAAAGAAGAAAATCTGTTCACCAAACAAAACAAAAATTTGTATATTGCAAACCAAGAGAAAAAAAAAAATCTGCTAACTTGCTAATCAAACATAAAATAAATCTACTCACCAAATAGAAAAGAAATCTGCTCACTAAAACCACACACAATATCCTTCTTGCTGCTGTAGGAAGCTCCTCTTGCTAATGAAAGTGTGAGGAATGAGTGAAGCAAGTGGTTTCTTATAGCAAAAGAAGGAGATTTAGGGTTTCTGTTTGCATCTAGAAGTTTCTTTTTTTAATTAAAACAAAATGACAAAA
>SNQJ01S0296630.1:0-10529 GCA_010110895.2 Picea sitchensis
ATGTGACGAAAGGGAGGCTCAAGCACGTCCCTGTTGTTTACGAAATTTTTGAGTATATGTATGGAGTTCTGCAATTTTGTAAGGGTCTTTGGTTGAGCAGAGCTCCCATTTTGTAATGTGTTTTAAAACCAGAGCTATGTTTGGTTATGTATTTTGATTTGAGACTTTCAGTTAATAGAGGTCAGTTTCCTTTCACATCTCTATAAATGCTGTGTCAAAAAACTCGAAATTGGAGGATCCAGTCGAGGATCATTATGTTGTTATGATGGAGGTTTGATCATGGCAGTATCGTGATCATCTTTACTCAGTTTCCTATGTTGTATTTTTCTCTCTCGCATTGAATAGCTCAAAATTGGAGGATCCAGTCGAGTTGTTATGGCCGCATAGTGATGTAGGTTTGATCATTGTGTGGTTGTGATTGTGTCATCTGGGCACATTTCAGTGTCTGAAACCTGGTTCCAAAAGCATCATCGAGCCTGAATTTATCTTCTTCAAACTGCTGGAAGGTTGGATGCCCATACCAGTCTTGTTCTCATCTTCTCACCAAGTCTTCCCTCTGCTCACCTTTAAACTCAATTCACCAGCTGAAGTTAATGTGGCCCTCACTTCCCTATGCATTTCTTGTTTGGTTTTGTGTTGTAACATCATTCTAGTGTTGAGTTTTGGACATTGACCACCCATTTAAAACCAACCCGTGACATAACACTGATGGGTATCAGGCTTACCCCTGCTGCAATCTAGGGGTGACTTCTGGTGCTAACATTTCTGGCGCCATTGTCGGGGACGAAGTTGAAAATTTTCCATTGGTATAACGACATTGATTTTTTTATTCTGAAGGTGCATCAGATATCAGAACCATTGAAGATTCCACTTGCACTTGGCGACTCCATTGTTTCCACTTCATTGTTTCAGTTGTGGCTAATTTTAGCACACCTGAAAGATGACCCAGAGGATCTTTCTCGAGAAGGTTTTCAGCAGTTGCTTTCTCAGCTTGAGAAGTTCTCTAGGGGAACAACAACGTTAGGATTTGGCCTTTGATGGTGAACAAATACCAGAAACATTCAAAGCTACGCATCATTCACCTGGCGACTCCATGATTAAAGGATCAATTAGCGACTCCACTGGTTCGAAATGGACAAAATCCTAGCTCGGAGGTTTGCTCCTTTTAATTTTTTTGTTGTTCCTAGTTTTCCTAATGTTGTCCCTACTGTGGATGAATGGGGTGATTATTTGCCCATATTTAGAGAGYGTAAAGTGGACAACCCTRCTCAGCATCTCCATGAGTTTCTTGAACTCATGCATCAGTGGGGAATACATCATGAGGATGTATTATTGAAAATGTTCATGTTCTCATTAGCAGGAGATGCTCATGAGTGGTATTTCTCCTTACTCCCTACCAGCATCTCCTCCCTGGGAGAATTTCACACAGCTTTTAATAAGCATTGTCAAAGGTATTATTCCTCTGAGTTTATCTATTATAACTGTTGTGAGGAATGTGAGGATAGTGAGAAATACATGGTTGTGTCTTATGAAGGCTGTGATGATGAATACCATAAGGATGAGGACCATATGGAGGAAGAAGATGCCCTAGGTGACCTGATGGAGATGGTAAAATCGCTTTTTGTAGAGATAGAGCAAGTGAAGGCAGAACGTGACTGTTGCCTTTTTGAGGAATATGCAAAGGATTTTCCAATACTAGAAGCAGATGTTCTTTACATCCCTATTGATGATGATAGTTTTTAGCACTCTGTAATTTTCCCAAGGCTATGATGGTAGTCACAGAGGTAACATCAAAACTGCTTTCGAGTCTTGGATCTAGCCCTCCAAGAATTAGAGAGGGATCTCTCTGTGTGATATAGATTATTTTTAATAGATATTAGGCTAGTTAATGGGTTTAGAGTTTGGATTTTTTTAATTGGTAGGATCAGAGAAAAGGAACCATGAGCTATGGAGTCACTGAAACAAACGATCAAAAATCCATATCAGCAGGCTAATATTTGCAGGGCAAGGTAGAAAACTCATTGTATCCTTTAATTTAAATGAAATGGGTGAGACAGAACACGTCAAGAAAACTAATTAAACATAGAGCAACTAAGAATTCTGAGGTTAATCTTCAGTGGAAAAACATAAAAAACTATACCAAGCCAGAGACAGAGGGTGCATTAAACCAATTATGTTCTTAATCTTCTTGGAATAATTCAGAGGATGAAATTAATTATGATAAAAGAAAAAGAAATTTACATAGAGGGATGCACATCACCAGTCAAAATAGTCACAAGAATCCTGCAGCATAGCACTGTATTATTGAATTGATGAAAAAAAACACAGAAAGCTCAGTGAGTTGTTTACAAAAACTAAATCATGGTCTCTTCTCCCTTCACTCATCAACCCTTTTACATTAAAAATTATCTCTATAAATAGGATATATCTCCCCATAATTTTATGAATTTGGATTCAACCGCCTCGGCCAAAAATAGCCAAAAATCCCCCAAAATCTGGAACTGTCCGCCATGAAAGACGGGCCTAATTTCTGCAAAACAAAGGGGTCCTGAAAAACATTTGTTTCTCTTCAACGCTGACACATGGGAAAAAACTGAATGAGGTTATTGTATATGGGCATGCTATTGACAAAAACCTCCTTCGGTTTCGCCAAATTCTCCTGCAGCTAGCTGTAACAGCTCCTGCAAGATCGGTACTGTAACAGAAAAACCAAAAATCTGAAAAATGAGGCTGAAAGACAGCTTTGATTCTCCCTGCTCATGGTACCTGTAAAAAACCTGAGAGAGGTTTTTGTTCTTCAGGACGTTATAGAGAAAAACCTCTCTATATTTTTAAAAATTCGTTTTCATTTTCCCATAATCGGCCTCGGAAGAAGACTGGTCGAAAAGATGCGAAAGTGGTTTTTTCGAGGGTAGAGTGGTACTCCGGACCCCCCTGAGGTGGTAAGCGGTTTTTTTTTGGGGGGGGTCCGCTGGCCTGTGGGTCCGACACCTGTCCAAAGGGTGGTAATGTAAAACAACAATTCCATACCCCCCCCTCTCGTTAAACTCCGGATGGTGAGGGGGGGTCCAGAAAATTTTATAACCGTTGATTTGTTTTTTATTCGTTTTTTATTTGATGTATGCGGGTGTTGGGGGTGGGTAGGAAAACTTAGGATAGGTTTAGCTTTTGATTTTTTTGTTTTTTATTACATGTTTTATTTAATTATTATATTTGTTATTTTGTTTTTTAGTTTCGTTTGGTTTTTTGTTTTAATATGTTTTTATGTTTTATTCATTATATTTTTATTTTGTTTTGTTTTTTATGTTTTTTTTATTTATTTTAGTATTGTTTTATTTAATTTTAATTTGTTTTATTTTGTTTTTTTATATATGTTTTATTATATATTTTATTTTGTTTATTAATTTGTTTTATTTAATCTAAAAAACTAACCTAGTTACTAATGTAACCACTAACTTAATTATTAATTAATAAATTAATTAACTAATTAATAACTAGTCTAACATATTTTAATTAACCTAGCTATACTAAACTTTATTACTAGCATTATTAACCCACTATTTTTATCCTAAGTTTGGTTTATTAGGGATGAGTGGCGGGATAACGGAGGATGATGTCATGAGGTGACGGGGTATGTCAAAAAATGATGAATGGTAATTGATGGGAGTCGGGACCAATAGATTCCTGCCGCGTAGAGATAGGGGCCTGCCAGAAAAACATTCCATTCCAGACCCCCCCCCCCTTCCGTTAAAGACAGACCAGTCGAGGGGGTTCGAAATTCAATCTCAGCCGTTGATGAAAGCACTGGTGCTTCAGCCGTTCAGATGTGTGCCTTCGTTATCTTTGATTCCAGACCCCCCCCTGTCGTTAAAGGTAGAATGGTCGGGAGGGTCCGGAAAATCTTGTGAACCATATATCTCAGCACCAGTCTCTCAACCATTCATTTATGCGTTGTCTTTACTCCGTGAGTGCAAAGTCATATTTGCTCCAAAACTTAGGATAAATGCATTATGTGGATTTTGTGCACTGTTTCCCTTGATTTTGTCTCCATGGGGTTAGGAAAAACCACTCAGTGTCGACAACCATGAATTTTCTTTTCTTTTCCTTTCCTTGAAAATAATTTGCAGAGATGAAATATTATTTGCAAACCAAAATACACCCAGAGTGAAAAACTTTCCAGTCACCAGACGATACTATGAATTATAGGGTTATAACAATAGCCTTGAATATTTCATGACTGTAGAGGCCTTGCATTCTTCTCCTAACATTCCTTTTGTACCAAGCTATGATGATTATTCAGATGAAGAGCAACAGAGACTCACATCGCAGTTTGTTGACCAGAGGATAAACCAGCCTATATATGACAGTTACAAGTCAAATTCTGAGTTGGATATGCAGGACTTCCAAGAAAATACTGTAGATCCTTATTCCCTATTCGTTAAAGAATAATATTATGAAGAAATCAACTATCCTGGGTCTGTAGAGATCACTGAGAAGCAGTTTGAAAAGTAGTGTTTTCCCACGGGTCCTGTTTATGATGAATATGAATCTGACCCTGGGGAGAGCCAAGGAGAAGAGGAGGAAGAACCAGAAGAGAAATAGAAAGGGAAGTTTTCCTCCTGTCCAGAGCCTATCTGTGAGAAGGCACCCCCTGATATCAGTCAGCCTACACCAGCCTTTCACCCCCTTGGCCTACCAGAGATATTCAACCACGTGTGAATAGTTGTGTAGAAGAAGAGGCTTCCTGCCAACAATTTTTTGGAGTCTACCACTGGTCCTATGAGCCTGTGAAGGAATACATGGAGTTGTATTTCCTTCATGATTTGAAGCCTCTCAGCCTCATCTCGTCAGCACTGGGAGGAGAGTTGAAAGATGTAATTGTTCTACTGTCACAATTGAATCAACTATTGTCAATCATTGATAGAGTGAAGGAGCTTCCATTCAGGAAGTTACTTGATTGGCTATGGTGGAAGTTTTCTTTCACCTATCCCATATAAAAAATAAATTAGTTTAGGATTGTACATAAATAAGCTCCTTCGATCATGTGTATTTATTTATTTTTTACTTTCGGCTTGCATTTTTGGAGGTATGTTTTGAGCTTGACTCCTTAGCCCAATAGAAGGCGACTGAAACTGCAAAATCAGTTCTTAGAGCATCACAAGGATGACTCTATTCCCCATGGAGCCTAATGTTAACACCAATTATTGTAATGGGGTGTTTTCTCTCTATATTCGATCATGTGGCATAAAATGCTAAGAAATGGGGCTTAAAAACCCATCAAATGCATTTTATCCAAGGTTGCAGCCATGAGTGCAATGCGTAGCACGCAAAAAAATTCCATTTCAGGTTAAAAATGCAAGCAGGCGGGTAGCTTCAGTTTTCAACGACGATGATCCATCAATGGAGCAGATCGATAGTCATCGGGTGATTGTGATCAATAGAGTTGCATGAATATTAACACAGGAGATAGAGCCCATATCGTTGAAATGATTGGGGTTGTCCGATCTAGTGGGGACAAGTGGCAGCTGATTGTGCGATCCCGGGAGTCGTCATTTCATGGTTTTCATTAACAAGTGCACCCATAGTCCTAAGCTGCGAAATCACAAAACCCCAAGGGTTGGGACCACAGTCCTAGCCCCTGGTCACAAAGGAAGTAGTCCCAAGAAGGGTGCTAGTGCTCATCACATGGCAAGGCAGGCCCCATATCACCGAAGTCATCCCAGCCATCCAACCAAGGGGACACGTGGCACGCAATTAAGCACCATCATGATTTCAGCTACCGGGATTCAGAAGAGCAAGGAGTCGACTCCTTCTCGTCCTAGTTTCGCGAAATGTGAAGGGCCTTTGGTGTTTAGGCACACGGTCGCAACACCGGGGTTTTATGGAGTGGGGCCAAAGAACATGAGGGATGCAGAGACAAGGTTGTTCAATGGTGAATATATTGTGACCATTGGTTTTTAAAGCCAATACAACCGTTGATATGGAGGGTCGCTCCGCGAGTTTGGGCACCGAGACATTTGAAGGTAGGGGGAGTAAAAATCCTCAAAAGAAGAAATGACAAAAGCACCTTTGGTGTTTGGGTGAGGCCACAGCCCACAGTCACATGGTAGGTGGACCCACAATGAAAGGTAATATCTTGGCCGTTAAAATCCACATTTGGGCATGTGAGTGCGTTTTTCTAAGAAGCACGTATATCTAGGCGGCCAAAATCTGCACACCCAGATCTATGGTCGAGGATCCATATCGGACCCCCCTGTCCTTCTTCCTTTAACGAGGGGGGGGTCTGAGTTGGTGGTTTTCTAGTGCGGCCCCCCCACTAATGTGGTGCCTTTTCATGAACTCAGACCCCGCCTACCTTAAACCACTTACCACTCTCCCCCCCCCGCTCCGAGTAGACCGCTTCCTGCCTTCTCTTACCGCTATCTCCTCCCACTGCCATTTTTCCTCCACTCCATCTCTCCCCTCACACCTATCCTCCACTGATGGCCATCTCGACCTTTCTCTTTCCCCCTTTCCACCTTTTACTTCCTGACACCTTCCTTTATCCCCTCCATGTCATCTCTGACATGTCATCATATGCCCCACTGCATCCTCCTCTTTGCCTCCACGTCCTCTCTTGGCACCGTGTCTCCCCCCCTTCCCGTAGATTTACACCTCAGTGCCAAAATTTTAGACATCCACGCACACCCAGTGGCCTACCGATCATACCCATCACCTCAGCCTCGTCAGCTCCGTCCACGTCCTCCAGCTGGGTCCCTCTACAGAATTCCAATGAAGCAGTAGATGGCGTAGGAGGGGTTGTCACATTCTGTAGGTGCAGTATTGACTTGAGCCTCTCCTGATACCAAGAAAGAAGTTATTAAGGTTGGTGGTGGAGGTTGAACATCATTTCCACCATGAATGGAAGATCAGGAAGGACTATCAGTCAATCATTGCATCTGACATAGCTCCCTTCTGACGAGGAGCTGCATGGGCAGTCTGACAGGGAAAGCCCTGATGTAAATCTTTGCGTCTGGCTGAGGAAGGTGTGCGTAGAGGATATTGTAGGTGCGATATGACTGTAAAGACACGATGACATGGAGGCTCGAGCACGTCCCTGTTGTTTATGAAAGTTTTGAGTATATGTATAGAGTTATGTAATTTTGTAAGGGTCTTTGGTTGAGCAGAGCTCCCATTTTGTAATATGTTTTAACACCATAGTTGTGTCTGGTTATATATTTTGATTTGAGACTTTCAATTAATAGAAGTTGGTTTCCTTTCACATCTCTTTAAATATTGTGTCAAAACACTCAGAATTGGAGGGTCCAGTCGAGGATCATTATGCTATTATGATGGAGGTTTGATCATGGCAGTATCATGGTCTGTTTTACTCAGTTTCCTATGTTGTGTTTTTCTCTCTCGCACTGAGTAGCTCAGAATTGGAGGATCCAGTCGAGTTGTTATGGTTGCATAGTGATGTAGGTTTGATCATTGTGTGGTTGTGACTATGTCATCTGGGCATATTTCAATGTCTAAAACCTGGGTCTGAAAGCATCATCGAGCATGATTTTATCTTCTTCAAACCGCTGGAAGGTCGGATGCCCATAGCAGTATTGTTCTCATCTTCTCACCAAGTCTTCCCTCTGCTTGCCTTTAAACTCAATTCACTTGCTGAAGTTAATGTGGCCCTCACTTCCCTGTGCATTTCTTGTTCGGTTCTATGTTGTAACATCATTCTAGTGCCGCGTTTTGGCCATTGACCACCCATTTAAAACCAACTCGTGAAATAACATTGATGGGTATCAGGCTTACCCATGACTCAATCCGGGGGTGACTTCTAGTGCTAACAACCAGTACACACCAATAGTGAAGTTCCACGCAGATCTGCATTTCATCTACATCACTGCACACCGAGACGATAACCAGGAAGAGTTATAGTCATACTACAAGCTAACAGATGAAGACATGGGTCAGATTACAAAGGAGTGACCGGAGGAATTTTTTGTACCCATCGTTGATGTAGAACTCTCTGACACTGAAACCATAGGAAGCCCCATAATCACCCGATTCGAGCATGTCGGACAGTCCAATGGGACAAAGAAGAATAAAAAACAGGAGGAAGTCCAGGATATAGAGAGCGATGAGGAGGACAACGCTTCTGAAGATAATGTGTATGGCTCACTTGGAGGAGGAGGAGAAGATGAAGTAGAAGGACAAGGAGGATGGGATGAAGGAGAAGATCAAGGAGGTGGAACAATTACACCACAGAAGAGGAAGTTTTCTCAGAAGAAACCTTCAGCAAGGAATAATACGCATGCTAATAAGCCCCAGTTAGAGGCCATGCTCACTGAGGACAACATCAGTCTGGTCCACGGAGCTATGGAGGACGCTTTCGAGGACACCTTGTAGAGATATGGAGAGAAGCATGAAAATATATGTGAAAGGATCGAGAGGGAACTGAAGGAAGTACACCAAGATGTTCATTTGGTCTGCGCAGTACCTATTGCACCTTCCTCATCGTAGACTGTAGAAATGGGAGATGAACTAGCCCAATTAAGAAGACTGGCGGATGAAAAATAAGCTCGACCTCAAAGAGTCCAGGAAGATAAGGAGAATGCTACAAAATCCTTGAAAACAGAGAAAGATGAAGTCTTATCACAATTAAGAGCAGTGCATGAAAAGGTAGCAACCCAGGAAAGTGAGAAAGTAGAGCTTCAGGCGAAGATCCAGGAGGAAAAAGCCCAGCTACAAATAGGAAAGGAGCAGTTGCTTGCAGAGCAGGCCATGGTCAAAGAATTAGTGAGTAAAGCATGTCACTTTGTGCCAGGCTTGGCACAGGAGGAGAAATATTTGGTTGAGGATCAAGTAGTGAAGCTCGTTGAGACCCTCCAGTAGCTTCAGGTTAGGATAATAGATTTGGAGGCCCAAATAGTACCGAGCACCCCACAGGAGGTGCGTGACCAGAGGGAGGAGACTGTTAAGAACACACTAATAAGGATAAGATCCCTCACCTAAGAATGCAAACAAATGACTGATATAAGTGCATAGACATACGAACACCTCACCAAGGATCCATAGCTAAGGAAGATGGAAGCACAGTTACAGGAGGTGCAACAACAAGTATTTTCCGTGTAGGCATAGATGAAGCTTCTCACTGTGGTAGAAAGAATGAAAATATCCTAGGAGTAGGGAATCGTACAATAGAATATCACTACCCTCTAGGGTAGGGTAATGAAAGTGACATAGAAGCTACAACATATGAAGGATGAATCCTGCAAGGTGTTCGAAGATATTGATGGACAGGGCTCGCAATTGGATCAAGTGGTTGCAATAGTAGAACAACACATGGAAGGTATTGTTACATAGCAGACGATCCATGAGCTCATTAAGCAGGAGGCTCATGCAAGGCACCAAATCGATGCAGCTCGATTTAAGCTTGAGGCCTTCGAAGCAACGTTGTCTGCACCTTAGTGACTTGGGATGAGTCACAGGTGAGTGTTGGGGGCCTGTTGGTCCTCGACCAATTTTTGAGGAAACATTGGTCAGAGTTGGCCCACTTTTGGACTTTGACGCATTGGTCTAAGAAGGAGCATCGAGGTGGAGCTAAGATCACGGATCTCACTTATTTTGCGAGCTATGTGGACCCAGTAAAGGGTTCTTTAGTTTTTTTGTAATGGGTTATGGGATGTCATACCATGGGGTTTTCCCATGTTTGGCCCTATTGTAAGGGTTTGTAAAAGTATAATTCAAATGAGAATGTATGGTAGAAGTAAAAGTATTTTGGAGCTAAGTGCAAGAAGTTGAATGGATTTGTGCAAGGAAATGTATGTGTGTTAAGGCTTTTTGCTTGATAGAGAGTTGGCTCTATGCCTTGACCTAGATTTGGAAGGAGGATCTGGTGCTCAGTGCACAGATATCCTATCTATTGCAAAGCTCAACTATGTGGCTTAGTGCACATGATTAACTGAAAGTAAGATATTGACGAATAATAAAGAGGTGAAGCACTTGGTGTATGTAGCCCCACACTGGGGTGAACCACAGACATCTAAATTCTTATGGTTTTCTTTGTGCAATGTTATATCTGTTATGTTTTTCTTAGTGCTTAGATTAGATGTGTCATGAATATGTATGTGTTTCTTAAATGCATTTCTTATGTTAGAAAGTTAGATCTGATTCATAGTTCCAAGTGCTAAGTGTTTTAGCTGAATAATCTTTGTTTTCACTGCACTATATCTATCTTAGATATGTTCTGTAATGTTCATAAGGTGAATAAACTAATGTATGTCACTTCCTAAGTGTTAACAGAATACCCTGTGAAGTGTTATTATCACAGATCTGTGTTCCAACCTAGTTACAGACACCTACGTCCTGTAACCCCCCATGCTTCTACCTCGGGTGAGACTTCACCTACTTCGTAGGTGTTGCCTAAAGGGTTGGTAATCAGGGTTTTGTTGGTGTGTTGTTAAGAATTGAACCCTGGGTCTGCCCCTATGCCAACAGTTCCCCTCGTTCTTCCTCTTCTTTGATTGGTACCAGGGTTATGTGTGAAA
>SNQJ01S0296632.1:0-10625 GCA_010110895.2 Picea sitchensis
TCATATACAAAGGTATCATAAGAGATCTTATTGGATTTAATAATCATGACCTTAGTCTTATCAATATTAACAGTCATACCCATATTGGAGCAAAAATCCTTGAGGATTCTTAGTTGGTTTTCAAGATCATGGGGACTCATTGCCATAATAACGATATCATCGGCATAAAGAAGAAGATTGATGACTATACAAGTGAGATTAGGGCCGACACAACCTGCTTTTTCCAAGCATTCTTCTAACTTGTCAATATATATGCCAAAAAGGGTAGGGGACAAGGGACAACCTTGTTTGACTCTGATATTACAGTTAATCTCTTTTGACCAGGCCTCAGTGTTTTTAAACTTAGCAATAACGTTCTCATACATCCTTATTGCAGCAGCCCTCAACTTGAGAGGCACTTTTATCTCTTCCAACCTATTCCAAAGTTTTTTCCTAGGAACCATCTCAAAAGCTTTTCTAAAGTCAACAAAACAACAAAAAAGATTGGTTTTAGTATTGTGTAATTCCTTTGCAATGATCCTAAAGGTAACTAGATGGTCCACAGTTGAATGATATCTCCTAAACCCGACCTGGCCTTTAGCTCTTTTACTGTGACTTTCTAGCCAAAGGCTAATCTTCTTTTCCAAAATAATTCCATAAAGCTTGGCTAAAATCGGGCTAATCATAATGGTCCTATAATTAGAGGGAATGTTTTTATCCTCATTTAAAAAAATAGTAACAATGAGGCTTTGCATCCAAGGTTTAGGGAAGCCCTGCTTGACTGCTAAATTGAAGAGCTTGTGTATGTGAAGGATAAGGATTGGCCCTCCGATTTTAAAAATTTCATCTTGGTAGCCTTCAATGTACTTAGCTTTCCCATTTGCGAGTCGCTTAACCCCGAACTCTATGTCATCTAAAGAAAAAACTTATTCCTTTGTAGGGACAATAGGAATGGTGTCCATGGCATTCGGGAACTCATAAAGAATTTTAGGGTAGGAATTCCAGTCCCTTAAGGGAATCCTATTATTTTCTTTAGTATTGCGTTTTAGAATTTGGCTCTAGAACTTCTTGGGATCCAACTTGTGTAGTTGTGAAAGTTTCTCTTGCCTTTTATTGATATAGTATCTGTTTTTCCTTTTAATTAGAGCTTTGTACCTATTGATATTATCGAGTTTTAAGGGCTCATTAGAAGCATCCCTAATGACTTTCCTAGCAATTTTACATTCTTTATCATACCAAGGGTTGGTCGTTCTATTATTCTTTTTATAGGACACCTCAAAACAAAACTTGTTAATAGAAGTGGAAAGGGTAGCTGTAAAATTATGATAGATTTCTTCAATGTTGTCCTTATAAGTTAGGAGGTTTAATTTACTATTTAAATCCTTTAAGAAAATGTCAACTTTACTTTTGTCAAAGTGCAAATTCCTTTGATTATCAAAATTCTATTCAATGGTGCTCCTATGCATGGAAAATTTTAGAGTTAGGATTAAATGTTTATGATTGGAGTCAGGCTCATGTTCATTTAAAAGGTCAAATGTTGCTATTTGGTTGGAAACATGGATATTAGATATCACATAATCTACATTACTACTACCTAGCCCATGAATAGAGGTCATCTGGTTGGAGTTTGGCCACTTCATTACTCCATTGCAAATTATTAGGTCTTGAGAACTGTAGAGCTTGACCAATTTAGTACCAAACAAGTTATCAATTAGGTCTTCCGAGCTTCTTTTGTAGCTATTAGATAAAACAAGGTCCTCATTTAGCCATAAAGGATTATGGTTGGACTCATTACTTAAAAGAGTAGCTTGTTTAGTTGCACTCCTAGCATTAAAGTCTCATAGCAGGAGGATATTACCTTCATTTTTCAAATTATAAATATCTTGTTCTAAATTATTATAGGGACATTTTTTATCTAGATTATTTTTCTTATAAAAAGTAGAGTTAATAGGTGCAAAATAACAAATTGCTATATACATCTTCTTAGCATCGGTGTTTGAAATTTCTATCCAAATGTATTGATTAAGAGGGTCAATCTTATGAAGTTGAATGTGAGGAGAAATGCTCTTTCTAATATAACAAGCTATGCCTCATATCCCTCTACGGTCAGAATTTTTGTTCCATACCAACCACAAGACAAATCCTTCCATGCTAGGGACCTTAGACTCCTCACGCTCCCAAGTTTCAGATAGATAGATAATATCAATATCACTCGGGATCCAACTTATCATAGGACCTTTACGCCATGGAAAGCCACGACAATTCCAAAAAATGATCTCGAGTGTCCCAAATTCCTATTTATTATTATCCTTCTAGTCTCTATCCCTAATAATAGCTTTTCGATTTCTAATTATTGCCCATTTTCCTTCTTTCCTGACTTCTTTTACCTTTTGAAATTCCTTCCTTAATTCAACTTGGTCTTCGGGAATGAGGTCTTCATTTATAAATATTCTTGACCCTTTTAAGCTCGGAGATTTACTAAGTGTTATATATTTATGGTCATTACAACTTACTTTGACACGAATCAACCTATATTTGTGATCAATTATTTTTCCTATCCTCTTTGCTTCTATGAGGTAAATTGTATCAATTTGTGATTTATTTTTTAATTCTTCTTTTACTATTGCTAGCGTATCATCCTTTTGTTTTTCTTTTATACCAAAAATTATGAGGTTCAAGGATCTTTTGTTACGCTCATGGTCCACTTCGATTATCTTATTCATTTCCTCTTTGATGGGTTTAATATCCAATTTGTTTTCCATATTACTGAGGGTCAAATTGTTGGTTAGTTTCTCTTCTAGATCCTTAATCCTATCTCTCAATTTTTGGTTTTCTTCAACCCCTCCTTCTTGGGTTGATTGTTTATGTTTTTCCATTTCTTGAATTCTATCCTTCATTGTTTGCAATTCACTCTTGAACCCTAAGAATCTATCCTATATTTGAGTTTGAATGGTATCTTTAATTTTTTTTATCAATCATTGCCTCTAGCTCTATTTGGAGTTTTACGTCTCTTTCTTCACTCCTTTTTTCTAACGTTTCTAACTCTATTTGGATTTTGGCATCTCTCTCTTCTCTTCTTTTTTCTAGTGATTCCATATAATTGTAAAGGATCTCTAGGATGATTTTGGGGGGCCTTTCCCTTGTTAGGATGAATTTATGGAATAGGTGGTGGAGTGCTCATATTGAAAAGAAGAGAAAAAAAGATGTAACAATTATTAATATGGATTGACTTTATCTCTCAAATCAACTTTTACTTATGAAACTTAAAATAAATAAAAAATAAAATATATTTAAATCTCTTTATGTAAAATTATTTTGAATCAAAGTAAAAAGTGACTCACCTCATTTCAGATGTCCAATTGCTCAACCCGTTGAAGAAGCCAAAAATAATTTCCGAAAACCGCAGAGAAGCCTGGAAAGCCTACAAAGATTATTCGTTCAAAACTGTGTAGAAATATTATTCCCGTTCAAAACCACAAAGTTAAGAATTTTTATTATATTTTATTTAGATTCTATAATTTCTACAATTAATATTTGTGATTTTAATTATTTTTCTAAATTTTTAGTTAAATATTAGATAAAAATGGTTGGAAAAATATGATGAACATGTTTTCATATGATTATGAATTATGGGAAAAAACATTATTACAAAGTCCTTTTTAAGAGAAGTTAATTAAAAAAATTTAAATTGATTTTTTTTTTTTTTAATTTATATAATGATTATGGGTTCCATGTAATGTTGTGGTTTTAAAAAAAAAAATTCTTTAAATTTGATGACACAAAAAATTTGAGTTTTAAAAAGGTTAATTGTTTAAATTTGATGACACAAAAAATTAGAGTTTGTTTTTATGGTTTCATATTTGAAATTTTACTCGAATTCTAATTAGCTCAATCTTAATTGTTTAAATTAAAAGTTATGACTAGTTGTATGAAAATCAATGGAATTGTTTCACTATACTATTTGGATCTATTTAGATGGTGTAATCACTCATTTTAATTGTACTTTAAGTGATTTTGATTGTATATGGGTCTAAAAAGTAAGACAACTAAACTACTTCTAGAGCAAATGAATGGATTGACATAGCAAGAGTTTATAGCATCGTATGTGCTATTAATATGTATAAGAATGATTATGCCAATTATTATGTAGTCTCTTATGAAGTTGTTTTAAAGGTTTATTGTATTATCACTCCTAGACATTTTAAAGGGCAATCTTCTTATAGTATTTATTTTATTTTTGATAATGTAAAGTTTGTTCTTTACCAATTAAGGATGGACATTCATCATCACAAATTTCATGATTAACACATATGTAAGGGAGCGAAGGTTTCTCATTTTGCATTAGTGACAATGGAAACATGGAAAACAACACAATAATCTCTTAACTTGGAAGGATGATTAACCGTACTTTCACAATGAATTTGAATATGGTGTAAAAAGATGAAATGTAGGAAAATGAATTAATTTTTCGAATATATAATTTGTATTTATAAAAATTGTGTATGAGTATGTGAAATTTGAGTTTTCCTAACAATGATATGTAATGTATATGTTTAGTTCTAGCATTGAGTATCTAAATGATGGAATTTTGTTAAAAACAATTGTAGAATTGTAGAGAATAATGTTTGTGCATGACTATTTGTTCAAAATTTATAATGTTAATTTTATATTTTTTTAAATTATAAAAGTTATTATATCCTCGAAATTTAGTGTTAGTTACATGGGTCTTAACATTATCAAACTTTTTTTCAGATTGTAGATCTCAATCTATACTAGTGCAACATATAACTTATTTTAAAAATGGTTAAGGTGAAAAAATGTTATAACAAAAATAGTAAAACAAAATTATATATATATATCACCCAGAAAAAAAAAACAGTTTCACTGTTATTCTATTAGGAATCAAGTGAACCTTTCAAATACATATGGATCATAAGTCTGATGATATCATCATAGTTCAAAAAAGACTATAACCAATTATATTCCTATTCCTGATTGCCTTCATACTGTGAAGTGTATACAAAAACAAAAATGATAATTACATAACATATGAAAATTGCTTCCAGCTAGATCTAGGAAGTCATAGAGTGTTTTTGTCTTTAAAATATGTAGTAACTATCTGCATTGAATACATTTCCTTTTATAGTTTCCTCATAAAAGAGACATCTCGTAGGTTGATTCAAGGCCTTTTTTGATAATGTGTCTTCTTTTGAGTTGAATTTCCTCTACACATGCATAAATTTGATTCCATCAATTTTATCTTTTAATCTCCTGTTTTATCTTTCTAGGAATTTAGATATAGTAGGTTCAAATTAGATTTGGCATTAATCCAGTCAATTGCCACCTTTGAGTCTCCAACTACTATTATCTTGTTTATGGATAATCTAGAAGGAAAAAGTAATAGACCCCATAAACCCAATAGTTCTTCTTTCATATTGTTTCTGTTACCGCCAACAAATTGAACTCTGAAAAAGTGATCTAAAGTGATTTTAAGAAAAATACCAATCCCACAAAAATCATCAACAATTGCACCATCAAAGAACCCTATTGGAGTATCATCAAAGAAGACTGGATTGAGAATATATTCAAATTTTTCATCTTCGGAAGTTCCAGTGTGTTCTTTGATTGAAAGGAGGATTTTAATGACTATCCTGGACTCCTGTCTGTGCCAATTCTCAAATAAAATTAATTTTTGTATTTCCAGATACCCCAAATCACCAAAAATGGAATATGTCGCAACTTTGGGTATTGAATGAACTAGAGCAACATATTATCTTCTAAAGAGGGACAACTCCAAGCTTCCATTTTCTTTAGATAATTCAGAACATATTTCCAAATGGTTTGTGTAGTTTCACAATGCACAAAGAGATGTGTGGTTGTCTCTTCATCTCTGAGACAAAGACCGCAAACTGAAGGTCCAATACCACCCCTTTTCCTAAAATTTGCACCAGTAAGAATACAATCTTTCAAACACAACCACATAAAACAAATAATTTTACCTGGGATGTTTACATTCCAAATAGCCTTATATCACCATCTATTTTCATCTAAGAGATTTAAAAATGTAATGGATTGATAGGATAAATTTGCAGTTACAGAACCCATATATCTGTTCCAAGACCAGACTATCTTATCACTCAAATTATTTAGTGAGATACCACTACTCCGTAACACTATAATATAGTCGCTCCATTATGTCATCATCTCGCCTATCAGGCCAAGTTGATTGGCCTCAAACCAACTTTGTTTAGTTCCAATAACATTTGGGTAAGCCGCCTATGCTAAGGAGAAGATATGCAAATTGTTTAGATGTTGGATTAAAGGACCTGAGAGTATATAATAAGAATTACTTCCAAAGAAAGAATCCAACCCAAGTATAACCTGTTTACCACTTCCAATCGACCAAGCCAACCACCTTTTAATGATGGGTAAAGAATTCATGAAATTCTTCCATATGATAGAGGCTACCTGGTACTTGCACTCATCTCTGCACAACCAAGAAGTTATATCTATACCTTTTAGATATTTCTTTTTTAGTACCATATTCCACAAACCTTTTCCAAATATACCTCTCCAGCATGACTTGGCATCCAAGGACTAGGTGAACCAAATTAGATTTCTAATGCCCCATCCACCATTTTCTTCTGGCCTCGCAATATTTTTCCATTTTGTTAAGTGGAAACCTGCACTTTGTTTTTCTCCTCTCCAAATGAAATTAGAAATGAGTTGTTGGATCCTGTGGAGAATGGATGAAGGTACCTTAATAAAGGCTAAGCCAGTACACGGGTAGAATTTGTAGCACATATTTTGCTAGAATAAGCATGCCTCCCAAAGAGAGCCATCGAAAAGTCCAATTTCCAATCCTCTTCTCAACCTTTTGAATCATCCTTTTCCAATATTCCACCCTGTAGTTGTTTGGTTTTAAATAAAAACCCAAGTATTTCAGACCTTGATTAATGCTAACAAATTGTATATTGAAATCTTCCTTCAATATTTGCTCCAGACTGTGATCTATATTTTGTGCAAGGAAACACAACTTATGGCAATTCACATCCATACCAGAGGCTAGACATAAATTCGTTAAAAGATTTTTAAACACCATCCAATCCTAATAATTGCCAATGCCTAAAATGAGTACATCATTAACAAAAAAAAGATGTGAGATGATAGTCTCAGCAACAACTTTTAGTCCATGAAATGACCCTTCTTCCACAGTATTTTTCAGTAATTTGCTTAAGCACTCAACAAACAAAATAAACAACAATCGGGAGAGAGGACACACACACACACACACACACACACACACACACACACACACACACACACACACATGCATGGAATAAAGTTGACCACCCTTTTCTTTTTAAAATATGTCACAAGTCCAAATGATTATCATCAAACTTTAAAACTTATAATCATAAGTGTAATAACTCTGGCAAAAAGGCCTCTGCAATATGAGGATAAGGAGTCTCGTAAATTTCATATGAGAAGAATGAAATAACACGTTTTATTTTAATTTAACCAATTGTTTGCAGGTCACATTTCTTTCTCAAAAAACCAAGGAGCGAAATCAACTTAATGCARCTTCTCTAAGGGGTCCCACCTACTAGTTAGATAATATAGTAATAGAAATAGTATAATGCATTGCAATCTTTTGCAGGAAGGATTCATATTGTGCAATATTTTGCATCAACAAGCATGTTGTCCAAGTTCGTTATTGGGAAGAGGACCAAAACAACAAGGTTTGGGAAAGTTACCATTTGGAAACTAAAATTTTGGTCAGACCCGGTAAAGGAAAAAGTATTGAGAAGACTTGGTGAAAGAAAAAGTATCAAGAAGACTTGGTGAAGGAACAAGTAGCAAGCAGACTTGGTGAAGGAAGAAGTAACAAGAAGACTTGGTGAAGGTTGGTTCATCTCACACAAAGAGAGGTGTTGTGGTTTTTTAAAAAATAATTCTTTAAATTTGATGACACAAAAAATTGGAGTTTTAAAAAAATTAGTTGTTTAATTTGATGACACAAATATTTAGAGTTTTTATATCGATTCATATTTGAAATTTCCCTCAAATTCTAACCAACTCAATCTTAATTGTTTAAATTAGAAGTTATGACTAGTTGTATGCAAAGTAAGGGAATTGTTTCACTATTCTACTCTTTGGATCTATTTTGTTCATGTATTCACTCATTTTAATAGGAATTTGAGTGATTTTAGTTGTATATGGGTCTAAAAAGCAGAACAACTAGACTAATTCCAGAGAAAATGAATGGATTGACACAACACGAGTTTATAGCATCATATGTGGTATTAATAATCATGAGAATGATTTTACAAATTATTATGTAGTCTCTTATCAAGTTGTTTTAAAGGTTTATGTATTATCATTCCAAGACATTTTAAAGGGAAATCTTCTTATAGTATTTATTTTTGTTTTTGATAGTTTAAAGTTTGTTCTTTACCAATTAAAGATCAACATTCATCATCACAAATTTCATGATTAGAACATTTGTAAGGGAGGGTACAAGCTAACGATGGTCTCTCATTATGGTTTAGTGACAATGAAAACATGGAAAAACAACACAATAATCTCTTAACTTGGAGGGATGATTAAAGGTACTTTCACAATGAATTTGAATATGATGTAAAAAGATGAAATGTAGGAAAATGAATTCATTTTTCGAATATATAATGTTTATTTATAGAAATTGTGTATGAGTGTGTGAAATTTGAGTTTTCCTAACAATGATATGTAATGTATATGTTTAGTGCTAGCTTTGAGTATCTAAATGATAGAATTTTGCTAAAACAAATTGTAGAATTGTAGAGAACACATTATTCTTGTGCACGCCTATTTTTTAAAAATTTATAATGTTAATTTTATATTTTTAAAAATTATAAAAGTTATTATATCCTTGAAATTACAAGGCTTTCTATTAGTGCTAGTTACATGGGTCTTAACATTATCAAACTTTTTGTTTATATTGTAGATCTCAATCTATACTAATGCAACATATAACTTATTTTAAAAATGGTTAAGGTGAAAAAAAGTTATAACAAAAATAAAACAGGTATGTATTTTAAGATTAGATATATGTCAAGACAAAAATATATANGAGAGAGAGAGAGAGAGAGAGAGAGAGAGAGAGAGAATCTACATAGTTGATTCTATATGTGTCTGTAGTTTCATCGACAATGGATTGTCTAGTCTAAAGAAAAATAGCATAAAAAATAAAGATATTGAGAGATATTAATGAAAACAAAGGTTTTAATGTATTTGTATCCCAAACCACCAAGTTTTTCATCCCAAACCAAAATTTGAGGAAACCAACTCAACAAACATGTATGCTAGAGTTGTCACTCCCACCCGAAAAAAAAAATGAAATAAAAAGAATATGCACGTGATGTAGGAATTTGTGCACGTAATTTTATTCATATGTCTACCTCTTCTCACCTCTTTACCCTTTACCTCTCTCTCCCCACCCACTCATGCTCATGTCTCATGGTCTCACTTATCTCCCACTCTTGTATCACTTATCTCCCTCCCCTACCCATCCACCCTTTGTCTCTCCTCATTGTTGTTTCTTACACCACCCCTTGATACCCACCTACCCTTTTCTCATCTATCTCCCTGTTTCCGTCCTTATACACACTTGCAAACGTGATCTAAGTCCTGCTCACTTAGTGTGTCCTCAGAGGCACAATGCCTAGGTTCAAAGTCCATGTTGTCACTTTGACTTGAACCTCTTCCATCTAGGTTAACTCCTAGGGAAGCCAAGGGGGGTAGACCCTAGTTACTAGATGAGATTTATGATTAAGTGTTCTAGGAGTTGATTTTAATTAGTTAAAAGGTTAAGGGAAATCTAGCCTAAGATGTCAATCAACAAATGCAAGATGCAACTATCTAAGTATGAGAGTCAGACCTTTTCCTAGGGCAGCTAAGACTAGTGCCTAAGATTGGGCAATGGGGTCAACTAAGTTAAGGGGATGTTCATTACCAGATAATTACAAGCTACAAAGTATTGCAACAAGATAGATACAACTAGATATAAAAGAATATCTAAGATATACAGATTAAGACTAGATACAAGATATACAATATACTAACAAGTTTATTCGCATGTGCAAGAGTTAAAGATACTCGATATAAAGCAATGATCAACACATGAATCCAAGCATGCTCACAACCGATAGAGTTCTGTTGGACTGCTTTTCAATGGCCAAGAGATGTAAAGCACTCAAGACCTAGTCAAGAGAATGCCTCCAGGTGGATGCGCACTTCTTGAAGGATCACACCACAGAAACAGGAACAAAAAAAAGATGAAATATTTGAAAGTAAAGTGTTCCATTTCAAGAGATATAACCACTTAAGCAATAATTCTACAACACATAAGTGATAACTTGCGTATGAATGTAAATTGAAAGACAGTGAGATCAATGAACTTGCAAGTGTGTAACTGTAGACAGAGACAAAACAACGAAGGTAGACTTCCAGACATTTGTTCACTATCTCGGTTTGTCTATCAGATTGAGGATGATAGGATGAGCTATGAGCCAATTGAGTACCCAAACAAGAAAATAATTCTGTCCAAAAATGTCTAGTGAAGATGGGATCTCTGTCACTTACAATAATCTTTGGGCTGCCATGTA
>SNQJ01S0296635.1:0-10529 GCA_010110895.2 Picea sitchensis
TGGAATGTGTTTCATATTGGAATGTATCATTGGATTCTTAGAGATACTTGTAGCACTGGTGTTATCACATAATATCAGAACAAGATCATCATATTCCACTTGTATGTCCTGCAAAGTTTGCTTTATCGAGAGAACATGTGTACAACATGTTGTTGTTGTAATATACTATGGCTCGGCTATGGACAATGATACTGAAGATTTTTTCCTTCTCAACCAAGATACCATACAATCACCCAAGTAGAAGGTTGCTCCACTTGTACTTCTTCTATCATCAATACTTCCTTCCCAATATGCATTTGTGTATACAACTAGAGATAATCCATTCCCTTTTGGATACCATAATATATAGTATTTTGTTCCTTTGATATATCTGAATATTCTCTTTACTGCCATAACATGTGTTTCCTTTGGTGCTCCTTGAAATCTTGCCACATGTCCAACTGCTTGCATCACATCCGGTCTTGATGTGGTCACATAGAGTAAACTACCAATCATAGATCCATAGAGTCTATGATTTTCATCTTTGATCTTTCGTACACTTGTCTTTTAAATCTGTACATTGATGTTTTCCACTATTCTATTGAGTCTTAGATTGAAAAACTTGTATTCCTTTCTTTTTCTTGAGTACTCGAAAAATATGACTTTGTTAACTCGGGAGTCAAATTTTCCAATTATGTTGTCTTCTCTTTTGATGTAGCACATGCTTCCAAACACTCTAAAATGCTTCACATTTTCTGGTCTTCCTTTCCATAGCTCATAGGGAGTCTTATCACCGTTACTTCTAAGCATTCCTCTATTCAACATATGAATTGTTGTATGTACTGCATGTTCCCAAAAGATGTCACCCAACTTGGAATATTTCAACATGGTTTTGGCCATTTCCTGTACTGCCATGTTCTTTCTTTCAACAACTTTGTTTTGTTGAGGTGTCCTGGATGCTGATAATTGTCTTTTTATCCCCTGTTCACGACAAAAATTCATGAATTATTTCGATGTAAACTCTCCACCATTTTCTGATCTCGGACATTTTATTTTCAATTTTGTCTATGTTTCAACCATCTCTTTGTATATCTTGAAGTGCTCAAATGCCTCTAAGTTCTTCTTAACAAAGAAAACTGCAATCATTCTTCTATAGTCATCAATCATTAGCATGAAGTAATTTTCACCATTTAGTCCCTTTGTCCTTGTTGGTTGACATAGATCAATGTGTACAATCTCCAATGGTTTTGTTTTTTAGTACTCCTTTTATTTGAACTTGGCCCTGGTTTGTTTTTTGGTACTCCTTTGATTTCATACAAAATGATCCAAATAAAACCCAAAGCACGGTGACCTGGTTATGAAATCGACAAAAAATTATGAACAATGTAAAAAAATGAAGGCTAAAATGCATCTACTTCATCACAAATTAAATTATCTAATTTCAATATTGCTTCCTAAGGCCATGAAACGTTTTTGGATTCGAATGCTGGCACAAAAACTCGGGAGGGATATGTCGATGGGCCGAGAAAGGAAAATCTGATGCTCCTTCTCAATCTTCATTTTCTATTGCACATTGATATTTTCAATTCCGCATCAAACATAATTGTCCATCCACTGCTATTTTCTCTGACCCTATCAAAGTTAGGGCAATCTGGCGTCCAAATCGAATTTGATTCACACCATTCCGAACTGCTTGGTTGTTCCTTCAAATTCCACATGTGAATATAGAGATGAATATAAAATTAGGAAACCAACACAAATTTATGAACAACGTAAATAATTGAATGCTACAATTCCTTTGCTTCACCATCAATTAAATTATCTAATTTCAAGATTGTTGCCTAAGGCCAAGAAATGTTGTTGGATTCGAAGGATGACACAAGAATTTGGGAGGGATATGGAGAGGGGACAAGAAAGGGAAATGTAATGTTCCAAAGGAATTTAAAAATACCAAAATAAATCAACCCTAACCTTTGTAATGTTGAGCAAGTTCTTGAGGGCATGAAAAAATGATTTTCAAATACCAGTAGAGTACCGAGTGAAGTAGAGCAGATTATAATATATAGTTTTTCATTTAAAATGGTGAAAATCAATCTAAAACATTTGGAGTACCATCTAAATATAACACCCCGTATGAATCCATGTCAAAATCCATCCAAGAATATGAATTTGACCATTGGTGGTAGGAAAACTATGATATAGCAACGAAATCCATAAAAAATGTTAATTTCCATCATATAAATTAGTTAATAAAACAAAATACGTCATTAATTTAGTTATGATCAAGAAACTAAACATGATTAACATCCACTCTTTATGGAGATGTCAATATGTTTATAGAGTCGAGTCAGCACTATGTTTATGGAGCTGAATGTTCTTGACCAACATCCATCCATGTAACTATGTCTTTAGCCATATGCAATTGTGTAAACATGTCTAGACCTAATCCCTCTTGACGTTGGAATGAAAAGATTATTGAATTCTTAATATTCTCTTTTTATGGGAGATGAGATGAAATATGAAACACTTCCCATTGTAGCGTTGCCTTGATTAATTGAAACGCTTGCCATGCTTCATGCTCATAAAAAAAGCAGAAATGCTAGACATGACATGCTTCATGCCGCACATATTCCATTACTAAGTTAATTACAATAAAATGGAATCATAAAAAACAAATTGAAATGCTAGCTATGACACGCTTCACGCCCCACATATTCCACTTCTAAGTTAATTACAATAAAATGGAATCACTTAAACGTGACAATCAACTCGCCAACATAGTAATTTTTTAATATGATTTAGTAAATGTGAAAAGGTAAACACATAAATGTATGTCTTTATAAACATGAGGAAGTTAATGGTTCAAATCACAACCATTCATTTATTGTCATGACGAAGAATATTCCATCCATATCTAATCGTGTTCATACAAAACACATTAAGAACTAAAAACATATTAAATCTACCCATTTCCAATAGGTATATGCATAACAAGCAATAATATTTTAGGAGAGACATCAAAATTATTTGTTTATTTGTATCGAGAAGTAACCTTTAAAGAGAAGGCATCAATATTATTTGTTAATTTTTAAAGAGAAGGCATCAAAATTATTTGTTTATTTGTTAATTGGATGGAGAAGTATTTTTGTTTATTTGTTAATTGGATCGAGAAGTAATATTTAAAGAGAAGGAATCAACATTATTCTTTAATTTTTAAAGAGAAGGCATCAAAATTATTTTTAATTATATAGAGAAGGAAACATGTTTTTAATAAATTTTAATATTCACCCCACTTTCTATATTACGTTAAATTGGATGGGATGAGATCCCAAGAGAAAATTTATTGTGTACATGTGAAGGACAACATAGACCCGTGTAACCAACACAAGCAATATTCCTTCCTTTACTTCCCCCCTTGCTCATTTTTCTTTACTGCTAAACCTTCCTTCCTTGATTCCTTCCTCCCCTGCAAATTGCAACGTGAAGAAATATTAGTCACTTTGTGACAACAAATTGATGTGCAACATTTGTTTTATGTTCATCACATTGCAACATTATTATCCCCATTACAACGACATGACTATGTTCGTCACATTGTGACATCAATTTATGTTCATCAGATTGTGGCATTATTATTTTCATCATATTGCAATGTTACTATGTTTGTTAGATTGCAACGTTACTATGTTCATCAGTATGCGACGTTACTATGTTCGACACATTGCAACATTGTTATGTTCGTCACATTGTAAAATATAGTTTTGTTCATTAGATTGCAACATCAAGGAATGTTTGTTGCTTGAAAAGGCTAGTTTGTGTTCGACACATTACAAAAAGGAAGTTTTGGCGAAGTTTAAAAAAAAATCTCACTAAGTGTTTCCTCTGTGAAAAAGAAAGGAACTTTGAACTTATGCAATATATTACATAGAAGGTAACTTAGAATCATATGTGTTCTAAGGGAATTGATAGAATATCATGTTGAACTGTAAAATATATCCCTTTCAAATAAGCATATATAAAATTAGAGTATGCATTTATGCATTTCACTTTTTGTTGCTGCGAATTGTGATTGTCAAGAAAACACATAGGAAAGGGTTAAAATCAATTATGATTTATAGTAGTAAAATATTTAACTGAAATCCATTTATGACTAATTTTGATTGAATTCATGGTATTGTTTTTGTGGATAGATTCATACAACTAACTTGTTCTTGTACAACTAAGGTATTCAGACAAGGGCACTCTAAGAGAAAGTGGTTTTCATCTTCAACCCTTAAGTGTCACAAAGGTGAAATATTATTTCATGCCATGGTGTTTTATTTTTATATTTTATAATGAAATAAAATTTTATCAAAATTAATTTTTTTATATTGAAATCTTTCATAAAGATATGAAATATATTTATATCTTTTGGCAAATTTAAAATATCTTAATGTCAATCAAAATATAAAATGTTGTCTTTCTCTTGATATGTATTGTTATTAGACATTTGGTTTAAAATATAAATATTTTNATTGTTATCACGCATTTGATTTTTTATTTTCATTGAACACTTTTTATTTAAAAATAAATAAATAATATAATCATGTAATATTCTTAATTTTTGAATTTAATCTTTTCTTTATTTGATGTATTTTATTATTATTATTGTTTGAATTTGTTCAATTACTTATACCAGCATAGATCCATCTTAACCTATCAAGTGACGAGAGGGATCAAATCTTTTGAGGTGAAAAACTTGAGGAAATTTAAAGGCTTGCACTTCGAGAAATTTGATCCCTGTAGGATCTTGATAGATACAATTTAAGACGAATCTATGTCGGTTTAATACATTAAAATATTAAAGTATTATACAATATATTATATTAAAATATAATAATATATGTTATAATATATTATGACCTCCCTAACCACTACATTGTTTTGGTGATCTATTAATTGAAGCTAGGGAAAATCAAAACAGCGGAACAAATTCAAACCAATATATGTTTTTGAATATATTAAAATATTTTATAATATATATAAATTGAAGCCAATATATGTTTTTCAATCTTGATGTGATACTTCTTGTTTTTCTTTATCTAGATGCTCAACTGCATTAGCCTGATTTGCCCAACATGCCAATGGTTGGGGGGATTATTGGATCTGAAGTCCCTTATCTCATGCCTTAGCTTAATCAACCTCATCTTCCCAACTTACTAGAGGAATGGAGTTGGGGCGAACTTTCCTTTCTTTACCTGAACCTGGAGAATTCGAAACATCTTTGAGCTTCCGAGGAGATTCATGTTGCATTTCATATTTCATGATAGACTCAGATGTGGCGTGAAAATCCTCTATTTTAGATTTTAAATTATCCAATGGAGGGTCCAGATCTAGAGATTCCACATTGTATGGAGCTACATTGGCTTTCAAAGGAGCCTCTTTGGAATCCTCCTCTGGAGGATCAACATCTGAAAAATCATCCTTGGAAATAAGATGATGATAAATGTGGGAGCCAACCCACCAGATTGACTTGCAATGCTTTCATTCTTTCTTAGGACCCCTAGGGAATTGGGCTTCCAATTTCAAAATAGGCTCGACACCATAAATAATTTTTTTCATAATCCATCTTTTGAGTCCATGAATAGCTATCCCTTGTCAAGATGATTTTGGTCGGAAACCCTTTACTGAAATCCATTTCTACACAAATACGAGTGTACGTGAAGATGCTATGGTTTTCCTTTTCATGGCTTCTAAAATGAAACCTTCCTAAAGCATTACCAATGACATAGAGAGAGGATAAGCCCCAAAAATGCAGGGGAAGATTTGGTATCCTAACCCAAAAAAGAGTTGAATATAAAGAATCTTTCAAAGGATCAAATGAAGGATACCAATGATTTATACATAAACTGAATCTTCCCCATAATCAGGGGTAGGAACTAAATATAAAATATTTATCATCTTGAAGATCAAACTTGACAATGAAAAACCCTTGAGAACAAGGGTGAATGAAAACATCACCTTTCAAAATTGACAGCCAAGATCTCGATATCTAGTCATGCAGATGAACAAGATGTGGCAAGGGACCATTAAAATGATAGATGAGTGTCGTGGAGCTAAAACGAGATAATTTGGTAATAGCATCCTTCCTCATAGGGATGAAAGGAGTCAGGGCCTCTTGCACCAAACAAGATGGAGAAAAGGCATTCCTCTTGACCACATCATGTAAAGTGCTTCCATGAATGGCAGTGGATCCAGAGGGAAACCCCTTGAAAGGGCACACCAATGACCCACTAGAGGATCCGAAATGGGTAGAACTGAGGCTTATAGAAGCAAATTCGAGGCTTGGAGTTGTTCCGTTGGACGAGGGAGATGTCATCGCAACGGGAGAACCTGCAAATAATGAATGAAAAGGATGCATAATGGCCTCGAGTTGGCCTATGGGAAGTCAGGGATAAACCCTAGCTTCCTGAGTTGATGCATAGTGAGGAAATGACATCGCTCGAATGTTAACTATCTTTAGAAACATAATGTTGAACTATTATTATTAAATTATTATTATTATTAAAATTAAATTATTATTATTTTCTGATCATAATAAAATAAACCCAAATACAAATAACACTAACCCTAACTCTAAGATAACCCTAACTCTAATAAGACTAACCCTTACCCTACTCTTGCGCTAATTCCCTATGTTTGTTCTACACCCGAGCTATCTATGGAGATGATTGAGTTGTGCTTTGAGATGATCCATCATTTTTTTCCGAGCTTCCTATGTAGATGATCATTAATTTTTTCGATCTTCCTATAGAGATTATCTGAGTTGTGCATGGAGATGATCCATCCATTTTTCTTTTTGTGTGTGGAGGTGAATTGACTGTATTGAATATGATCAACCATCACAAAACCCAACTACATCCGAACATAAAATTTATTTATTTGACTTATAATTTTTCCATGTGGAGTTTCTTATTGTACCATATCTAAAAGATTTAATAAAATTTAGATATAATTTAATTTACTCAGAAGAAGGTACTAACAATTACAATCTGTGTATATTAAAATCCTAAGAAGGTACTAACAATTACAATTTGTGTATATTAAAATCCTATGATGCGTAAGGGTTTAATAAGGTTGCAATTAAAATCTGGGTTGGTTTCATCGATCAACTGTGATACTTATTCACATACAACAACTATTTGTTGGAAACACTATACTTGGCATCGATAACTATCAAATAATTTCAATGTCATGATGTCAGATTCTACAATAGAGATTTTATGAGTTAACTGAAGTTTTTGTTGGAAACACTATACTTGACATCGATAAAGAGAATTTCAATATCATGATGTCAAATTCTACAATAAAGATTTTATGAGTTAACTGAAGTAGCAGATAGTAATGTATTTGCCAAGATTCTTAAAAAAAACATCCAAGAATATGAATCTGGCCATTGATGAGAGGACAAACTCTACAATAACCACAAAATCCATAATAACTAACACACTTCCATTCAAATAATAAATAACTCCCATTTTACATATTCCTAACTGTAAAAGAATCTACTAAGATTTTAAAAAAGGTTCACTATTGGAAGGTAAAACTAAAAGACATAACATTAAATAAATAATTTGTAATTACCACAAATTTTTGAAAAAAGAAATGAGAAAATCTCGACTAGAATCATGGAATTTAAAAAATTTCATACAAAATGATCCAAAATAAAACCCAAATCACAATGACTTAATTAGGAAACTGACACACATTTATAAACAACATAAATAACTGAAGGCTACAGTGCCTCTTTTTCATCATCAATTAAATTATCTAATTTCAAGATTGTTTCCTAAGGCTAAGGAACGTTGTTGGATTCGAACGCTGACACAAAAACCCTAGAGGCATATGGCAAGGGGACGAGAAAGGGCAATGTTCATTTCCAATTGCACATTGATATTTTCAATTCTGCATCAAACATCATTGTCCATCCGCTACTATTTTCTCCGACCCTATCAAAGTTAGGGCGTACTAGCCTCATCGGATTCGATTCACACCATTCCGAACTGCTTGGTTGTTCCTTCAAATTACACATGTGAATACATAGATGAATATAACAATTAGGAAACAAAATACATCGTGAATAATTGAATGCTACAATGCCTCTGTTTCAACATCAATTAAATTATCTAATTTCAAGATCATTTCCTAAGGCGAAGAAACGTTCTTGGATTCGAAGGATGACACAAAAAAACTGGGGAGGGATATGGCGAGGGGCCGAATAAGGGAAATGTGATATTTCAAAAGAATTTGAAAATACCTTTAAAAAAATCAACACTAACCTTGGCAATGTTGAGGAAGTTCTTGAGGGCATGATTTTTTTTTTCAAATACGAGTATTGTACCAGCGAAGTAGAGTAGATTATAATATACTGTTTTTCATTTAAAATGTTGAAAACCAATCTAAAACATTTGGAATACTGTCTAAATATAATACCTAATATAATTCCATGTCAAAATCCATCCAAGTATATGAATCTGACCATTGGTGGGAGGAAAACTCTGCAATAGGAACGAAATTCATAAAAACTGTTAATTGTCATCATACAAATTGGTTAATAAAACAAAATTCAACATTAATTACGTCGAAAGGTGTACACCTATTGATAATGGGTACATTTAATAGGTTTTTAGTGTTTAATCAGTTTTGTATAGACAAGATTAAATATTGCTGAAATATTCTTCATCATCTCAATAAATCAATGGTTGAAATTTTAACCACTAACTTCCTCACTATTATAAAGGTATCAGTTTATATGTTTATTTTTTTATTTTTAATTGATCACATTTAAAATTTACTATAGTGATTGCCACGTTTAGTGATTAACAACAATTAAAGTTTTGTTACAAAGTGCAGCATTTCATTTTTTGGGCCACATTTAATTACCAAATGATTTAGACACTTTTTTTACATACTACCTCTTCTGGGCCACCTCCAAGCCATTTCTGTTCCCGTCGGTTCATGTTTCCAAATTATGAAGTCTATTCTGGCGAGTGACACCTAATTAGAACTAAGGAAGGGAACTTCTCTTTCACTCTGCTATGGCCTAGGCGGAACTTACCCTTACCCGGAGAGCTTAGGAGACCCTCTTTCTTCTTCTCTATTTCAAACAATGGAGACTATTTGTGAATAGTGCAGCATTTAGCGTAGCCACAGTCGAGTATAGCCCAGGATAAAAACCGAGTAGTCTCTCAAAGCGCAGTGGAGTAACCCAGTACTACAGTGGTTAATCAGCAAAAGTGGTGCATCAACTGCAAGGACGTAGATATGGCGAGTAGTTATTCTAGTTATTCTGCTCCGACCAATGTATTCTGGTTTCAACAATGGGGGTAACTTCTTTTTATTCTCCTTCCTCTCGGCTTCGGATTGTGCATATTTTTTACTAGGCTTAGAATTTTACAGCCGATACCTTTCGGCGTTCTCCAGCCGCGACTTAGAGGTTGTACTAGTTTAGTTACGATAAAAAAACTAAACATGAGTAGCATCCACACTTTATGGAGACGTCACCATGTTTATGGAGTCGAGCTGAATCGTCAAAGTGTTTATGGAATAAAGGGTCGGTTAGATTCTCTCACCTTCCTGACTACTATAAAGGAGAATCTAACGGTGGTCTGTATCAACGCAACTTTGCTATAGAAATTTGCAGGCACAATAGGAAGTTAGAGTTGAGTACTTCAGAGATTTTTTTTGGGTTTATACAGTTTGGGAAAACTACTTCCCCTGCATTTGGATTTTATTTAATTACTTAACAATGGATCTATTCAGGGAAAGTCGATATATTATGCACTTTATCATTATAATACTAGTTTGTTGGTTGGGATGGCTGCTGATCTTGCACTTGGACAGGTGTATGAAGCTTTTACAGGTTCCGCTAATTTTCCATCTATCTGAATCACATGCATAGGCAATTTAGCAGCCTTCATTAGAATTATTTTACTCAACAAGCTGCAGTTAGAGGATCTGCCCACCTATGTACTGGTCATCCGAGAAGGTTTGCATTTGCTTAAAATAGAAGGGGTCGACGGTGGACTGACGAAGTCTAAACTGTCAAACTGCCACATCGTAATGTTGTCAAGGCAGGTGCCCAATATTTCGATGCAGCGATTCATGGATTATATCTCCAGAGTTTATGGTATGCACTCCATCTTTCTGCCATGCCGCCCTATATAACCTGTAGAAGATGATGTACAGATATGCACAAATGATTGCACAGAAAATCAGGAGGGTGGATGCGGATGCATTGTATTCAATATAGTGGAAGATATCACAATGATGCTTGCTGATCGGATGCCTGGAATAGTGAAAAGACTCCCTGATTCTCAGATCTTACTTCCGTCTCTGCGCTGCCTGAGAAATGACTGCCATGGCTACAACCAGGGGTTGTTGCTGTTAAATATATTGTATACTCAACAGACTAACCGTACACTGCCAGCTGTACTAGATAGTTGTACTTTCTATTTTTGTCTTGCTTGAGCATATATAGCTCAACCATCTTACATTGTAAGGAACTCTTC
>SNQJ01S0296636.1:0-10545 GCA_010110895.2 Picea sitchensis
TTAAACATATTTCTGGAACTGCTAACAAAGTTGTTGATGCTTTGAGCAGGAAATGTTTGCTATTGCAGGAGTTCAGAGTCAAAACATTGGGTTTTGATGATCTTAGGGACATGTACAGAGATGATACAGATTTTAAAGAGGCGGATGAAGCAGCTAAGAATCCAATTCTCAGGGATAGAAGCCAATGGGCAGAATACATGATCCAGGAAGGATTATTGTTTAAAGGTAATCAACTTTGTATTCCAAAATGCTCCATGAGGGAGAATTTGCTGAAGGAGAAACATAGTGGAGGATTGGCCGGACATTTCGGTCATGACAAGACGTTCGCAAAGTTGAATGAGTCATATTTTTGGCCAGGAATGCGAGCAGACGTCAAAAGATTCGTGGACAGATGTAGAATTTGTCAACATTCAAAAGGAAAGAGGCAGAATGCAGGTTTTTATCAATCATTACCCATACCTGAGAGGTCGTGGGATGCAGTCAGCATGGACTTCATATTGGGGTTGCCAAGAACACAAAGAGGGTTTGACTCAATCTTTGTGGTAGTGAATAGATTTTCCAAAATGGCACATTTCATTCCATGTCAGAAAACCAGTGACACAACTCACATTGCGAACCTATTTTTCAAAGAAATCATTCGACTTCACGGCTTACCAAGGAGCATAGTTTCGAATCGAGACACTAAGTTCGTAGGACACTTCTGGAGAACCTTATGGAAAAAGCTGGGAACAAACTTGTCGTTTAGTTCAGCTTATCATCCTCGGACGGATGGACAGACAGAAGTCATGAACAGGAGTTTGGGAGACTTGTTGAGAAGCTTGGTGACATAACACCACAGTCAGTGGGACAACATATTACCACAGGCGGAGTTTGCTTACAACGATTCAATTAATAGGACCACAGGACAGAGTCCATTTCAAATTGTTTATGCCATGTAGCCGAGAGGAATTTCTGAGCTGAGGGATTCAGAACAGATTGCGACTAGGAGCGCTAGTGCAGAAGATTTCGTAGAGGCGATGAAGGAACTTCACAGCCAGGTGAACGAACGATTGCAGAGTTCGAGCCAAGAATATAAGCGGAGAGCAGATCAACACAGGAGACAACTTCAGTTCGAAGTTGGTGATTTGATCCTTGCACATTTGAGAAATGAAAGGTTCCCGAGTGGAACATATAATAAACTGAAGATGAAGAAAATCGGACCATGTAAGGTCTTGAAGAAATTTGGGGCGAATGCATATGAGATTGAATTACCCGATGGGATCGGAATTTCTCTGATATTCAATGTCTCAGATTTGTACCCTTATAAAGCTGAGGAAGCAGAAGCAGGTAGTGAACAGCCAGAGATTCAGTGGACAAAACAAATGCCAGTTGCAGAGAAGCCACAAATGGAAAGCATACTGGACAAAAGAGTTGGTAAGAGGACCAGGCGAAAGCAATACTTTGAATACTTGGTCAAGTGGAAGGGCCATCCAGTTGAAGATGCCAGCTGGGAGAACGAAGCAGAAATCCAGAAGCATGGACAGACCATGCACGAGCTCATGGACAGGAGCCCATGAAAATTTTCAAGCGAGGGAGTATGATGCAGGAGCATCGCAAGGGCGTGCAAGCATAGCCAGCAGCGAGACAGCGCGGAGATAAGAGACAGCTGGAAAAGCACCGAGCACATTTTTTGAAAATGTTTTGAAATATTAATGAAGTCATCAAGTGGAGGCATGCTTGTATTATTGTAAAAGGACTTTGAGCGATTCGCTCTCGTCCATAGTAGATAGGAGTCTTTATGTGTAATGAATGTAGGTAGATAGAATTTAATTCTAGATTAGACAGTTTTAGAGCGCAAGAGGGAAACGGGATATAGACACCCTCATTGTATAGTTGTAACATGATTGTCAAGATAGAGCAGAGAAGAGAAGAAGCAGAGAGTTGTGTAGAAGAATTCCATGTACAGAAGTTCTGGATTAATACAAAAACCCTTGATTCAGACTCATGGTTCTCATATATTCTCTGTGTATGCATTGTTGAATGTTATGCTCATGAATGTTTTATTCCTTCTGTCATGCATTTGCTGTTTATGCCATGTGTGTATGATTTCTTGTTAAATGTTTGAAATCTGGGAGGGAGAGTAAGGAATGAGTTTCAATCGTTTCTCTCCCTGAGTGAGTAAAATTCCTGCAAGGAGTGCAGTGAAGTTTTTCCGCAAGGAGTGCGTTGACAAAAGTCAGAGTTCATCTCTGAAAGCTCAAGAGGGATAACAATTGTTCTCATTCTCGTAGAAGTGCAAGTTGAGCACAGGAGCCGTGCAAGGTGTGCGCAGGACGAGTAAAGTCTCAGAGTTTGCGAACCTGAGAAATTGTTGAAGGACTACTGCTGCAGGGAGTGCACAGAGTCGAAGGACTTCAATTCTTTGAGGTAATTGAAGGATTCGCCGCAAGGAGTGCATGCGGGAGTCTTCTTTAAGACTCGGAGTTGGAGAAAGCTCGGGAGGGATAGGGTCTTCGCAGTTGTCGAAGAAAAGCACAGAAGGTTGGTGCCTTGAAGCATTGAAAGGAGGCGTAGCAAGTTTGCGTTGCAGGCGGGTAAGTTCCGCGGAGAAATACTTGGTTAAATTCGCAGGAGTTGTCCAGGAAGAAACGGACAGTCGGAATTCTTTGAGAAGAATTCGCGAAGTCACAAGAGCCGTCAGATCTTCCAAAGAAGCAGGTACGTTACGGCGAGCTTTCCTCAAGCGTAAGCTCAGAAGAAATCAGGCCCGTAGGATCCAAGTTAGCCAGGGCTGTTGGATCGCTCGTGAAATCTCATTTCGGGGCTTCGTGAGTTGAAGGGTCGAAAGTTTTGCATCAAGGTTCGCGAAGTCGCGAAAGGCAAGTTGAGAAGTGGCGAGTGGATCAGAGTCGTCCATCCGGGGAGGACAGGTTGCAGAGATCTAGAGATCTCGCGAACTCGGAGGTTCGCGAGGTGAGAGCCCAAAAGTTGGGTACTCTAGGTTGCGAAAGGCGAAGTTCCAAAAGGGCGAGAAGTTCCGTTGTGGGACCGCGTGGACAACGTGTCAGAATTCGACAGTTGAAGAGTTGAGAGATTAGAAAGAGAAGTCGCGAGGTCGCGAGCTGCGATAAGGAGTATAGAGGAGTTTGGGATCTCGGCACTTCGGGTGTCGTGGTACAAAGGAGACAGCGCGTCGAGGAGCGAAGTGGCGAAGTGCGAAGTAGAGCGTAAGGAACACGTGGCAGAATCGCAAGGTGGGCCCGTGGAATAGATAGGCGGACATGCATTGTTCATTGAAGAGAGTCAACGCCCCGTTGACTTTTCGTGTCTCGGGGGTTCGTAAGATAAGGGGACGGAAGTCCAACCTTTCGACTTGCGAAGTGGCAAAAGGCGAGAAGCGATAGTGGGAAGCCTAGCCAGCGGTCACGCGCGGAGGGTGCTGACAGCAAGGAGCTATACCCGTATCGGCATTTCGGGTATCGTGAGTTTGGGGAGGAAGAGTCGAGTGTCTCGACTCACGAACTCGCGAGTGGCGAGTTGTGACAAGCACCTTTCAGTTTAGGCCTTGGTCATAGCCGGTGGTCACGCAGAGAAGGGGGAGCTTGCACCTAGTGCCGTTCGCGCCAAGGAAGCTTCCGAAAGGACCTGTGGATCAAAAGAAAGAAGATTCAAGCAGGGAATTGAAAGAGCCGATCCGGCTCAAAGGGAAAAGAAGAACAATCCTGTAAGCGGATCCTCGACCTGAGGGTCGAGTGGGTCTGCACTATCTTGACACCCTCCGACACCTCCTGGACCTGGGATGTTGCACACTTGAGCTGTGACGTTGCATATATAGACTGACATGCCACTAAGAGGGAAAGAATCCCACACCTTGGATGTTGTACCCTTTTGAGGACACTAGGGTTTGGATGGATTCCATTGCCTTTCACGAGGATGGTACACATCTTCAAAGAGGTTATGGAGCCATTTTCCATGATGAAATCACACTTGGAGGCTAGGACATTGCACATGTGAGGATGACATCATGCTTGAGGATGATGTGATTTTTTCTTGAGCCAACCTAGCATTTGGATGATGAGTTGACACCTTGTGGATGAGGGGATGTGACTTTCTTGATGAGGTGGCGTGACTTTTGATAATTTTTTGCACCTTTTGGAGAAGAGACATGACTTTTGGAGTTTTGTACCCCTCCAGGAGATGACATCACACTCTTTTAGCCTTCTACACTCACACATGTTGCACTTCTAGAGGACTTTTTCATGTTTTAGCATTGTATCATTGTTTTAGAGGCATTTTTGGGGGTCGACCTAAGACCTATCCACCTTGTATCATGGATTCTTGTGTTTTAGGGGCTTCCTAGAGAGGTATAGTGCTTGGTTTCCTTATATATATATATAGAGTGCTACCTCATTGTAAATCATAACACAACCTATGGAGAATCACTTCTACTCCTGTCTTCTTTCTTCTCTTTCACTATGGATGAATTATGCACCTAGTCTTAGAGATGATTTTGGATGCTTTCAAGTTTTGATGGATGATGTCATGGCCAGGGTTTCATGGTGAACATTGGTTTATCTAGTAAGTGCTCTTCTTAAGGCTATGTTGGTTTATTTCTTGGATGTATTATGTGAATGTTTTACCAAAGTGGTGATATTGCATGTAACTTTGTATTTTTCTTGAATAAACCTTGTCTTCAAACCATAGGAAGGTTTTTAGTGGACTACCTTCCCTTGTTATTCATCTTGTTGAAGCTTGTTAAAGAACACAAGAATATTTCTTGGGTTTGTAGTGTACTACCCTAGTTCTATTCTTGTAGGATAAAGTCCTAGGGTTTGTAGTGCACTACCCTAGTTCTATTCTTGTAGGATAAAGTTCTAGGGTTTGTAGTGGACTACCCTAGGGTTTTACCCAAGATCCATCTTGATCTCACCTTTGAGGTTCCTAGAAGACATAGGATGACTCTTTAGGGTTTGTAGTGAACTACCTTGATTTTCTCTTCTAAAGGATAGATACCTAGGGTTTGTAGTGGACTACCCTAGGGTTTTGTCTTTAAGTCTTTCTTTTATCTTTGGTCTCCAAGAAAGTGCATGATTTGACTCCATATGCCCAAAAGAACAAGATGGCACTATTCTTCCTCCCTTATTCCAAGTAGTGAACCCTAATTTCCATTCTCCTTTGATGTTTTATGAATAGATTAGGATTTATTGCAATCTCCCTTCAATTTTCAGCCATTTCTAGCTTGACGTCTAGGGTTTATTGGCATCTTTCAACTTACAAGTGCATCTTCTCATAATTTATTGCTTTGCTGATTTAACATCTTGCATTATTGGAGTTGCTATATCCATCTATCATTTCAGAAAGTGTTTATTTACTAAACCCTAGTTTAGTCTATGATTTTACAGCCCTAATATCCATCTATCATTTCAGAAAGTGTTTATTTACTAAACCCTAGTTTAGTCTATGATTTTACAGCCCTAATCTATTGCATGCATACTTGTTTTAAGGGCTGCTTTGTTTATGCTGTTGTAACTTGGTAAATTGCTGAAGTAATTATCTTTAAATACAAGTTTTATGACCGCTATAGCTTTCTTCTTGATTCGTAGTGTTTGGGGCATTTCTTTGACTTGTTTGACTGTTGAAATATTGTAACTTAGAAGAATATTCTAATTATATTTGAGTTATTATTTTATAGATCAAATCCCCTTTTACGGATTGATCAAGTCGGGTCTTGTATAAGATCAAATCCCCTTTTATGGATTGGTCAAACTGTATTTGTATAGTGGTATTTGTAAAGTCGGCCCCTAGTAATTATAAAGTGGTTTTAGCCACTTCTAGGAGAAGTCGGCTCAACCAAGTGAAGAGACACAACCCTAGTTCCATCTCACACTTGTATTTATATGTGAGGTTAGTGTCTCATTTACACACACTCACTCACTCATCTAGTGCGCATATCTTGAAGGCAGTGGCAGTTGCAAGAGGAAGGAGAAGAGAGGCGCATACTCAGTCTTGGTCTGTCTTTGGTGTTTTGGTATTAGTCTTGGCATTGTATTGCAAATCTATTATTGAGGAAGTTTTTGCTGGGTTTTCTCCCCCATGAGGGTTTCCCAAGATAAAATGTTGCGTACCTTGTGATTGTATTTCTTTCAGTGATCGTCTTTATACTGTTGTTTTGGAAATCCATTGAATGCTCATATAATTTGGAAATAACCTAATAACAGCAGTAAAAAATTAACATGGTATCAAAGCTTGACTGAATAGAGCATCTTTCACTAGGTATCTAGACGTCACTATTGTAGTACAAGAAAATTAGGGCTTTTTATTGAAGAGGAATGTTTTACCAAAACTCACCTTGGGAAGTGTGCCCTACCCTAGCGCATCTTTTGGCAGATTGAGCGAACTTTTTCAGTGGCTATATTCTCTGGAAAATCAAACCCTAGTTTTGACTGGTACCAGAAAACCAAGAAACCAAAACCAGTACCAGTCCAGAATTGCACAGGTCAAGTTTCAAGGGGTAAAACTTGGAATTTTCTGAAACAGTGAGCTCCAACAAACTCGCCTCAGCCCAATGCATCTCCTGGTAAGATCAGTTTCAATTTTTGAGCACTTTCATTTTCTAGTCATTTACTTAGCTCCAAGTCAAGATGTCTACAAGCACCAAGCTTGTTGACAAGTTAGAAGGTGTGTAAAATTTTCGTGCTTGGAAGTACAGAATTGGACTCATTCTTGAAGAGAATGACCTTGCAAAATTCATAAAAGAAAATGTACCAGAGCTCGAAGAAAATGCAGTCAAAGAGAAGTACAAGAAGGATATGATTAAGGCTAAAAGAATAATTGCAGATTTCATTAAAGACCACTTGATACCTCAAGTGTCTTCTAAGAATACTCCAAAATATATGTTTGATGCCCTAACCAAAATGTATAAAGTAAAGAACATCAACCGGAAGATGAACTTGAGAACCCAACTTAAGAATACAAAGATGCCAAAAGGAGAAACAATTCCAGACTATTTCTCTAGGGTTTCTCAATTCAAGGAACAGTTAGAGGCAATTGGAGACAACTTAGATGAAGATGAACTCGTTATGACAACTCTTAATGGTCTCACAAGACCTTGCGATGCCTTCATCCAAACTATTTGTGCAAGAAAAGAGAAACTCCAATTTGACAGTTTATGGTAAGAATGTGTTCAAGAAGAAGCAAGAGTGGCCAACCGAGAAGTTGTCCTATTAAGAGATGAAGATCAAGCCCTAGCTGCTCATGCTAAGGGTGGAAAGAGAATGTCTCATTTTCAAAAGGAGACTCACTTTCATACAGAGTCTCACTCTCCGAAGAGATTCCAGAAATATCATAAAGATCAAAGAAGGCAAAAATATTTCTCCTCCTACCAGTGTTATCATTGTGATAAGATGGGACACATTGCTAAGAATTGTCCTGCCAGAAGGGAAGAATACAAGAAGAGAAATAACACAAGACATCATGACCATGCAGCTGAAGATAATGAGCCACCCAACAAGTTAGCTAAAGAAGAGATTGAAGAATATGTTTTGTTTTCCTCTCTCTTAGGATCAGGATCATAGATAATGGTGCCTCTAAGCACATGATAGGTCAGAAGTGTTGAGATTTGGGTACCTTGGAAAGTGGTCCCCTTGTGTTTGTGAGTCTCTAAACACAAAGGGGAGACTATTATCCTCATTACTTTACTTTATGTTCTAATTTAACTTTGACTTAGGAGCTTAAGTCAAAAGTGAAACATGTCACTTAAGTCATTAAAGTGACATTTAATTCACTTTGTGGGTGAGTTAAAGGACATAAAGCAAACTAAGGAAAGTGGGTTTCCTAAGTGATATTTTTGGATTAAATCTCACCCATTAATTAGACATGGCTAGATTGGATCTGGGCCATTGATCTTTTAGGGTTTGGCCAAAGAGAGGCTAAAGGAGGGAATAGGGCAAAGATAAGATTCATTCTTCACTTGAGAGGAGAGAAGGAGGAGAGCTCTTGGGTGATATCTTGAGGAGGAGAGGGCGCATGAGGTCAAGGGTTTGGGAGGAGCCATAACTTGTTGGTAGCTTGCATGGAGAGGCTTCCATGGAGGAGTGGGCTACATCTTGAGGAGGAGTGCATTCACCTTGAGTAGGGGCGCATTTGCTAGGAGGAGAGGCACATTCTTGGGAGAAGAAGGGAGCATCTAGCTTGTGGGAAGTCACCATATTATGGAGGAGACTCACTCATCATGCTAAGGCACACTCTAGAATGTAGAGGGCGCAAGGGTGAAGGAGGGTGCTTATTTGTGGAGTTTTGCTAGAGGAGGGGCACACTTGAGCTAAGTGCGCACCATCACTTGGAGGGACGCACTCTTGAGAGGAGGCAGCTTCAACAAGGGAAAAGCAAAGGCAAGGCAAGGTAAAGGCACAAGCAAACGTAAGGTCAAGGCAAAGGAACAAGGGAAGAGGACCAAAGGCTAGCAAAGCAAGAGGTGCGCAACAAGGCAAAGGGCGCCTTACTTCAAGAGGCTAGCAGGGACATCTTCAAGGGACTCCAAGGCTTCCAAGAAGGGTTTCTATTGTACCAAGTTCACTTGTATATGTTTCCCGTGTTGTACATTTTGCTTTGAGGCCTTCTATATACATCTACTCCAAACTGATTTTCCCCATGGGGGTTTTTCCAGGGTCATGTTGACCAAAAACATGTGTCAATTTCATGCATGCTTAGAATTGTTAGATCAGCATTTAGAGTTGTAAAGATTGAGAGGAGTGTTATGTGTTTTGAGTATTATTGTATGTGGTAATCATTGGTATGAAAAACACGTGCAAGGGAACCTCAAAAGGACACTTAACCACAAAAATTATCAGTAGAAAGTTACTAAACAGTTTGCTGTCCTAAAAGACACCAAAGGACAGTTTTGGAAGTTCAAACTTAGAGCTAAAATCTGATCAAAGACAGATCAGTTTTAGCATCCTGATAGTACCTCGTTTCTCTTCATGGTATCAGGGCCCTTGGTGGCAAAGACTTGCTGATTTCTAGTGCATTCAATGGACAATTTTGAGACAACTTAGTGGCAGATTTTTGGACAGCGTGTTGACAGAGTTTGTCGACAGCTTGTGGGCAGATTTGTTGACAGTTGCAGAACTGATTTTTGACACTTGTGGACAGCCTCTTTTCACACCTGTGTGGATAGGAGTGAGGTTGATTTAGCCAACCTCTTATCACACTTGTTTTGTTGGGAGTGAGGTTGTAGTTCTACTGCCTCTTTTAACACTTGTGTTGACAGGAGTGAGGCAATGTACTTACGCAGTTTTAGCATCAGTGTGAGATATAGCAGACAACCATGTCGGTGTCCCAGATGTGGGCAAAAGATAGGATAGACGGAGCTAGCAACTGGTCCCCTTGGAAAACCAGGATCACTTTTTCCTTAGAGGCCTTGAACTATGGGATATAGTTCATGCTCCCGTTGTTCTTCCTCCTATCACTGCTCCCGTGTTGGTGACAAAATTCAGGAAGAGGAACACCAAGGCGAAAATAACTAGTTGTGACGGGGCGAGAGACCACGTCATTCCACATTTGATTGGTAAAGACTATGCATTTGAGATGTGGGAGTCTTTATGCAAGCTTTACCAAAGTCCAAACCAGAACCGGGAGATGGTTTTGCAGGACAAGTTTGGAGCATTTAGATGCTCGATTCTGAGTTGGTTACATCATTCCTTGGCAGATTCACTCAGATCAGAGATGAGCTTGCAGTCGTCGGAGAGATAGTGGACCCGGACTTTATGGTGAGTGTTATCCTCAGTTTAGGGATAACTAAGGAGATTATGTCTCGAGGCCCACAGGTCCCAGACATGGAGTACCGAGAGCCAGATCGACTTGAGCATGGCCCTGGAGGGCCCATCTTTTCTTTTCTTCAGCGCCTCCACCTTGTCAGCAGCAGCATCCATCACCTCGGTCTGGTCCTGTAGCAGAAATGGATCTTGCTCCATGAGGTAATAAGTCTGGGTATCATGGTATGTGTCACTCTGATCCTCAAAACCTTTGAATATGTGCATTTGATTATTTTTGTTTCTAAGGGGTGCTTGGATCTTATGCCTATCCACTTGACCATATCTGGGGGGAATGACAAGATGCCCTAGTAAGCTTGTGCCCATAGGTTTTTAGTTGCCACTGGGGGGATTCATGAGAATCCATTGTCCACTCCCGTCATACTTACCACTTTCCATCTTTCTCCCTCTCATCCATCCCATTACATTGGTCCGAGCATTGGGTTGCACCTTACCTTGTGGAAAGAAAAGGCTAAAGCCCCAGAGGGTAAAAGCAGCTGGCAAAAGATAAAAGCCTAAAAATGAAACCTCGAGATGCTTCGCCCAAGGATCCCCGAGAAAGCAATAAAAAGCTTCTCAGCAAGAAACAGAGGGACCCATAAGAAATATTAAAACAAGACCTAGTTAGGGGATAGGGGGTCTCATCACGAGCCAGCCTATAAGGTCTGTTGACCGCCTGTTTAGCACAGAGGTCAACTCATTATCATGAAGATTATTCTATGTCAGAGACAGAGATGGTTCTATTGGGTGTTTTATA
>SNQJ01S0296637.1:0-10529 GCA_010110895.2 Picea sitchensis
TTTAATGTATCAGAAGATTACATTCATCGGAAGCACCAACTTACAATATTGTCCAACACCAAGTGGAAGGAGGCATCAACTGTTGAAATATTCTACCTGAGTAAAAGTCGGCCCTGAGTTGAATAATATTATATTATATTTAATTAGGCCCTATTGTGCCTTAGTAAAAGTCGGCCCTATTGTTCCTTGACAACTAAATGTAAATTAAGATGGTAAAGTGACATGTCAGCCCAGACCTAATTATAGGCTGGCCATACCATTATGAAGAAGTGTGCAAGTCTTGGAGGAACTGCTATTGCAACTAAGTGTGACGTCAAGGAGGTTTCTTGGTCTGTGTCTTGGTATTTCTTGGTTAAGTGGTGTGCTACTCTTCCTAGTGAAGGAGTAGAGGATATTTTGTTTGGTATTTGGTCTATCTATATTGAGGAAGTTTTTTCTGGGTTTTTCTCCCCCATGAGGGTTTCCTAGGATAATCTGTGCATCTCTATTGTTTCCGTGATTTCCTCTCTTTCAGTGATCTTATTTATGCAACTAATGTGCTAAATGATTATAATAATAAAGAAGAACCGTAACTGCTAATTGTATAAGTAAAAACTTCAACATGGTATCAGAGCAGGCTTGAAAGAGACCAATTCACAGTTTATAAAGTATCTAGCCTCAACGCATCCTCTCCCAGATTCAATTTTCAATGTTGCAGCGGCTGCAAAATTAGGGTTTCTACATAAACCATAAGTGTGACATTTTCCTTGTTTAAGGAGGATGCTGGAGGAAGTAACCACATCTAGGAGGTCACCCTAGGAGGGCACATCTAGTCCTTGGATCAGAATTTTGAAATATGAAGTTTGAAAAATTAGGGTTTCCTCATAAAACCATAAGTTGTAGTTGTAGTTGAAGTACTAGTTGTAGTTGAAGTACTAGTTGTAGTTGCATTTGTAGTATCGATATCAGTTGCAGTGCCAGTTCCTTCGTGCCAATTCCTTCATGCCAGTTGAAACACCAGTTGCAGTGCCAACACCAGCTACAGTACCAGTTGCAGTGAAAGTTTTTGTGAAGTGTTGGGACTGATTTGTATTGTCCTAGTGTGCCTTACCCTAACAAATTTACAGCTAACTTTAAGTTACAAGTTGAAGCACCTTTGAAGTTTTAAAGGTTCGTTATTGCTTGTCGCTGCTACCGGATGGTGCCACTCCCTGTCGTTTCTATCAGTGGTATGTACTTACATATGTTCAAACTGTATCATTATTCTAAAGGGTATTTACAAGAGAAGTGATCTTTTGTCTAAAACAACAATCGTAGATCCAGGAGGATCTCAGATCCAACAGATTCAGAGGAACAATGCACCCCGGGTTTGATTACTTTGATATGCCTCTACTTGTTATGGAATTATTTTAATCTTATGAATATCCAGGTTGCATTTTGATCTTTTGAAGTTATCATACTAACCATTGGTCAAAATTAAATTCAAAGTATTAGATTGATTAAAATTGAGATTATAGAGTTTATTCCCTAACTCAGATTTCTGTAAACCTAGCATATTGTCTTAGTACAGAGGACAGCTTGAAGAAAGTACTTGTCATCTTGAGTGAAGGAGACTTGGAAGAAAAACAACACACTCATTCTTGAGGATAAGACTTCAGGTTCTAGGTTTGATTGATTAAATTAATAAGATTCAAATTTACACATATGAATTTTGATAACTACTAAACACTATAGTTGTGATATAAATCTTTGAATTTTTTTATTATTGAATACTTGGTAGCATGTGAGAACTATTGAGATAAATGCTTACTGTAATCATTTACTATATACAACTAACATCTCCTCTAGGAGAAACTTCTTTTTTTGTTTCCAGGTTACGATGGAGGAATGATTGATCACAACACTAGAAGAGTGTTTCTCTCATTCCTTATTACTGTATTTCTTAATTTTTACCCTTGTTTCAGGTAGGTCACAAGTGATAGATCTAAAGGAGCTACTGTGACTATTGTTATTTCTATTGTTTTATTATTATTATAAAGAGTATTATTCTTGTATGTTGTTTCTCCCTTGTTGTTCTTGTTCTGGGAAGGTCACAGTTGATAACCCCGAGGAAGCTATAGTGACGGTTGCAAGAGGAAACATATTAGATGAGACATGGAGCAGACTATCCAAGTTGTATACATCCATGTACCAAAGAAGATGAAGAAGAATATACTTTTCAGATACATAGTATCTCACAGGGAAATTGATTGTAAGGAGCATAAAGCTCCAAAGATGACCAAACATTAGAATATAACTCACAATAAATTGGTCAATGGATAATGAAGCCACCTTGACAGGAAGAAGAATTCATTTGAAGTCTAACTCAAATTTTCATATTAATACTTGGTATTCAACACCAAGTATATCTTGCTGAGACTATGAAGTTTTTGTAGACTCAGAAGAAATAAAGACTCAAAATAAGCCTGCTCTCAGAAAGGATCAAATGGGAAAAATAGAAATCTTCCAAGTCTGGCAGACAAATTCCATGAGTTGAGAAGACTAGGTCATAGATGCAGAGATCTCTAGGAGACATGAAATGTCCTGAGAAGATTCCCTTGCTTCAATGATAGAGGAGGAAGCCAATCAGAAGGAACGGGATATGGATTTTCCTTAAGACCAGAAGGGAAGTCAGCGGTGACTTCCAAGATTGATCTAACAGATCAAACATGTTGCAGATAACAATATATAGATTTACAAAGCCTAATTTGTGTCCAGAGGATTCTCCCAACAAGAGGGAGAAGACTATGATGAGACACTTTCTCCAGTAATTAGAAAATATATATATAACAACCATGATCCATTAAAATAAGCCAATGCAATATGAGATTCAAAGGGAGAAAATGAATATGTCATCGTGATGGAGTAGAGGAGCTACTCTTAGAGTTTAGAAGCTACAATGAGAATAGAGCAGTCATTCTTAACTTCAGAAATAGCAGCTACAGGTGGAGAGTCCCGGTTCCAGAAGGAATAGTTGCAGAGAGAGTAGAGGACATACTCTCAGGAAGTGAGACAGATAATGTTTTACATAAATCACATAGAACCAACACATGATTATGCATATTGAGTTGCAGTTGAGAAAGTGTGCTAGATTAGTACAATGTGATGTGAAGATTTGGTTTCGAAGTACAGGACATGAAGACTCATGTCTATAAGTTGAAGCAAGCTCCAAGAGCTTGGTATGGCAGGATTTATAGTTTTTATAATGATCTTGGGATTTACCAAGAGTAAATATGATCCCAACCTTTACTTCAAGATTGAGAATGATGGACCAGTTATATTGCCGCTATATGTGGATGACTTATTCTTGACAAATGAAGAAAATATCATCACAGATTGTAAGAAGTTTGTCGTTGAATTTGAAATGAAGGACCTAGGCCCAATGCATTATTTCTTAGGTCTTGAAGTATGGAAGAACCTAGAAGAGATTTTCCTTAATCAAGGAAAGTATGTTTTGGAAATTCTAAAGATATTCGACATGATGGACTGTAGAGCCATGTCCACTTATATGAAGATGAATCTGAATTTATTGGTTGATAATTCGTCATAAGTAGTTGATGTTACTCTATACAAACAAGTGATTGGTTCGTTGATGTATCTGGCGAATAACAGGCCAGATATATGCTTTGTTGTGAACACCTTGAGTCAGTATCTAGTGGAGCCCAGACATGTTCACCTTGTAGCCGCAAATCATGTGATGAGATACCTTAAGGGTACATTGGATTATGGTCTATGTTATAATGGAGATCATGACTCCAGGCTATATGGTTATACTAATTTAGATTTGGCTGGAAGTGCTTCAGACAGAAAGAGCACTTCAGGATGTTGTTTCAGTTTGGGGTCAACCATGACCTCATGGAAAAGAAAGAAGTAGTCCAGCATTTCTCTCAGCATGGCAGAAGTAGAGTACATTGCAACATGTTCTGCTAGTTTTGAAGCCGTATGGCTTCAGAATCTGTTGACAGGTCTGTTCAATCTAGAGATGGAAGCTACCATGATTCTATGTGATAACCAGAGTTGCATAAAGATGAGTGAGAACCCAATGTTCCATGATAAGACAAAGCACATAGATATCCAATATCACTACATTCGCGACATGGTGCAGAAGGGAGTTGTAAATATCCAATATGTTGGCACATATGAGAAGGTTGCAGAGGTGTTGACTAAGCCTCTATCTCATGTGAAGTTTGAGTACTTCTGAGACAAGATTAGTGTAGTTTGAAAGGACCTCACTCGAAAGGGGGGGTGATGTTCGTGATACTATGGTATCTTGACCAACAACAAGTAGTTCAGTTAGGAATTTATATCTTAGGGGACTGATCATCCCTGGGCAGATCCCAAAGGTCCGATAAGGACAGTGTGTCAGAGTAACTATGCATGTATATTCCAACTGTGGTCAGTAGTGGTAGCTCAGTTAGGATTCTATATCCTAGGGAATATTATGATTCCTGGGTAGATCTCGAAGGTACAACAAGGACGGTCTGTCAGAGTACCACAAATGTTGTTGTTGATGCATCTGCCTCATTCTGTTGCCACATATAGATGCTGATATTCCAACTTCGTGCTATTGATGATGTTGTTCCAGCTCCATGTTGTTGGTGTTGTTGTTTCAACTTCGTGATGTTGATGATGTTGTTCCAGCTCCATGTTGTTGATGTTGTTTTTCTAGCTTCATGCTATTGATGATGATGTTCCAGCTTCATGTTGCTGCTGATGATGATGTTAATCCAGCTCCATGCTGCAAATGATGATGATATTGATGATGAGAAAAACTTCCAATGATTTATAGAAATGACCGAAAGTGTTCTCGATGTTGATGATGTTGGGTATGTGTTATATTCTTTGCATGCGTGTGTGTGGGTGCATTAGATTCGACAACTACATCTGACGATCCCAACTTCCTTCGCTCTTTGTGTCGTGTGTTGGGCACTTTCCTAGGGGGGTCTCAGGGGGGCCTTGTTTGGCCCCCATGGTTACGCGCAACATTCGGCTCTGGGAAACGCCCCAATTGTTTTTTTTTGGGGCGATTTTTTCTATTCTAACAGATTTTGCTATTGCTAACGATTTTTTTAATTAATCCCGGATTAAGGGATTAGGGTTTTGGTAGCTACAAAATACCTAAAATATTGTATATATTGTATGTTGGATGGTGAAATTAACACAATGAAGAGTTGAAAGGTGCGACACCAAGGAAGGTTGGTTTTCTCCCGGATAAGGGTTTCCAGCGTAAATCTCTGTGTACTATGTGTATGCGCCATTGATTAATTTCTATTTTTCTTAAGAATCTGTATGCATTGCTTTACTTCATAGGTTTAAAACTTACAAATGACGATGTCCCCTCCTCTTGATGATGTATTGAGTCCGGTTAGTTATTATTAATGTTGTGAGTAGAATACCCTTCTTCTTAATGGGGAGTGTTATATATTTAATTGCGAAGAATATTCTACCTAAGAAAGAGTTGAATAATATTATTATATTATATTTAATTAGGCCCTATTGTGCCTTAGTAAAATTTAGCCCTATTGTGCCTTAACAACTAAATGTAAATTAATATGGTAAAGTGTCAGGTCGACCCAAACCTAATTGTAGGCTGTCCATACCACTATTTATAAGAGAGGCTAATGCCTTATTTGGACACACACACCCCACTAGCTCTGCAACTATGAAGAAGTGCGCAAGTCTTGGAGGAATTGCTACTGCAACTAAGTGTGATGTCAAGGAGGGTTTTTGGTTTGTGTCTTGGTATTTCTTGGTTAAGTGGTGCGCTACTCTTCCTAGTGAAGGAGTAGAGGATCTTATGTTCGGTATTTGGTCTATCTATATTGAGGAAGTTTTTGTTGGGTTTTTCTCCCCTATGAGGGTTTCCCAGGATAATCTGTGGGTCTCTATTGTTTCTATGATTTCCTCTCTTTCAGTGATCTTATTTATGCAGCTAATGTGCTAAATGATTATAATAATAAAGAAGAACTATAACTGGTAGTTGTATAAGTAAAAACTTCAACACCAACCCCCTGACTAGAACCAAATAGAAGGAGGCACCAACCCCCTTGTGAGTACCAACTCACACTTCTCAGGCACCAACCTGCAAACTGAAGATTCCAATCTTCCCACGCACCACCCAACCACCCTTGTTTCACAAAATCACAAGATTTTTTTTTTTGCAAGATTTACAAAATTCACTAGAATACTCCAAGACACACTTTGCAAGGTAATTTATTTGCCTTGACACCTGCATAATATGGGTACTGCTACCCTTGATCTATTATCTTCATACATAGCATTCTTATGCCATAATAGTTCAGTTTTACTTGCCCAAAATAACCTCCTTAACTACTCTGAAGGAAACTCTTCAATCTGCTTGTCAAATGATTCTCAAGACTTGCTAGAACAAGTCTTCAATAGTCCTTGAAATGTTGTTTTAGAATTCTCAAAACTCATCCTTATAAATGATAAAAAGACCTCAGAAAAGGTCCTTGATTCTCCTCTGATTGGACCTCAAAATATACTTTACTTTCCTAAAAAATAGGTCTCAAGTTGATCTGGAATAGACTTCAAATTTTATAAGAAAACTTGCCTTGTATACATGAAATCTTCCCCAAATTCGTGATGCTTTATCTCTCCACTGCCTCTGATGTTCACTGCCTTATATTAGGCTTCTATCTTGACCTTTTTCTCTCAGAATAGGGGTCACTTCATTGCCAACAAACTCTTCAAATTTTCCCAAGATAAACCTTCAAATCTGTGTTGGAATACTGTTACCTTTGCTGAGATTTTCATTGCCTCAATACTCCTTTTATTACCTTAGAACCGTGCCTCATATTTGACTTATCTTAGCTATGGAATAGACCTGAAGTTCATCAAATGTAACCTAGAATTTTTCCTCAGATCAACTTCAAATCTGCCTCAGAAAATTGCCCCTGTTGCCTAAAATTTCCGCCCTTTTAGATCTTAGTTTGCCTCAAATTAGAGAACAAGATTTGATGTGAAAATGAGGTGAATACTCCTCATACTTATACTAAATTGTCTCCTTAGAATAGGGTTGAACTTAACCAACAAACTTAATTTTAATCTTTTAAAATTAATTTCCAATGGGGCCGACTTGACTAATAACTCTAATTTGATTTTTTCTATTTAATCTATTGGGGCCAACTTCACCCACACATCATTAATTTTATTTTTAATAATTATTCCAAGTGGGGCTGACCCATGCTATGGAAAAAGATTATATGATCATCCTTTAAGAGGGAATAACTCCTCATTTGTGTGGAACCACGTGGTGTGCCACCTATCATTTGAAATGGATTGCCGAGGACTATCAATCCATGGAAGTTTTGCATGCATTTTCAATTTCCTCCAAACTCTTTTTCTTTCGTCAACTTCAAGGCTTATTGACCACACCTTATGGGGCTTCTTAACCATATTTTCAGGACTTCTTGACTTGATGACTAGGGTTTTCTTGTAGGATTCTTCAAAGTGTCTTCCTATGAGGGCCATGCTTAAAGCTATGCCATAAGGGGACCACTTTGGAGGATCCTTCAATTGAACCCATCACTTCTAGGGGCTTTGGTATTTGGTTTGAGGCTTCTTCTAGGGTTGACATCAATGAAAACAAATTTTCCAACAACTAGAGGAGATCATGTCTCATGGCCAACAATGAAGACAATGATCTTGGCGATGATGATGATAAATGTTTCCACTCATGGAAACCCAATAGCCCCTCTACATATGCCTTTTTCAGTTTTCACATCCAATAAACACATATTTGGGAGATGGTGGTCCAATGTCATCATTAGGTACATTAGTCCTTTTTTCATATGAAGTGTTATTTTTAACATACTAGGAATGTTAATGAGGATCACTCGTTGAATTTGGATAATGAATCATAAGCTCAAGAAGTTATGTTTGTTTCCTTGTTTCACCTCTGTGACCATCATTTGTACTCTAGTCCCACATTGTCACACCCAAAGAAAAGGGGTATATTTGGGGGGCCTTGACAAGGGAAATGTTTTGTTTCCCCACCATACTTAACACTTACCATCCTAGATCCTATCATAGTGTACTAAACTTTGATAATGGGTCATGGTTCATTCTCTCATGAGAAGAGGGGCTAAAGGCCCAAAGGTTGATTGCAACTACTAGTAAAAAATGATAAAGATAGAATATTATGAAATAAAGAAAGAAATATGATAACAATGACTCTTAAAAGCCAGTCCATACTTGAGCTTTACCCTTTTTTGTGTTCGCCCCAGTCCCAAAGCAATGAATGCTAATTCTTGAAACCTTATAAAGGGGACTTGCAAATTAATAAAAGGACAATGTAAAAGGAAGATTAAAGGGTTGGAAAAACGTAACACCTAGAAAGTGGTAACTCAAGAGAAAGCACACCATCAACAAAGGTGCTCATAGAAATGGACCAAATGATTCCATAAGCCATGAAGTAATCCCATCATGTTTCACTATCACACTTAATCTTGAAGGGTTCTTTTATTTCCTACTTTCCTCGAGACATATCCCTCTAATTGGGTCTTTTCTTTCTCGCTTTGGTTGGCACAAATAATAGTTTTTTATGATGGTCCTCCCATACTTAAAATTTCCAACTTACATAAAGTCTTGATCTAATGTGAATTTTGAAGGGGATACTTAATGTGAATTATTTATGTGGCTTCTATAACACCCCTTTCCTAAACCCCTAATTATATGTAATTAATCATAGTTAATGATTTCCATGCCATGGCATGTGAACAATGTAAATGTATTATTATTTTAATTAAGATTGCCAACAACTGACTGTGGGAGTGAAGCCTTGAAAAGATGGCTATGATACCACTAGAGGAAAGAGTGAGGAAACTTAGAGAGGGGTTCATCATGAAAAATATGACCCAAACTGTTGGACACACCTACCACACTTAGAGGGGGGGTGAATGAGTGTGGGGCTCTTTTTCCCAAAAGCTTCCCTCTTTACAAAAACTCCTTAGTTAACATTCAACATTTATTCATTACCCTTTGCTGTCATTGATTCGAAATCGGATCCAGAAGCCTGACAGGTCTTGAAAAATTCTCAAAAATGAAAGTGCTCAGAATCCAATGAAACCAATGCCATCGTGACCGTCTCGTCTTCCTAATTCTGGCAGTATATTTACTTTGTCAAACGGGCTCCGTATGCGAAAGTTATCGCGTTCTGATCGGAAGCCCAAACAGGGAAAAAGTCAAAGGTCAACTGGTCAAAAAGTCAATGCTGATGACATCAGCATGTTGAATGTGCAGGAGATGACATGGAACTCTCTAGCTGATGGTGATTGGGAAGGTTTGCTGACAAGGCAGACATGTGGCAGGCAACTGGACCAGTCAATAACTGACAAGTGGCATTAATCCGTCAAATGGGGAGATGCCACGTGGCCCAGTCATGGGTAGCCACGTGGCACCCAGTCATCAGTTGAAGTGGCATGTTTCAAAAATTGTTTTTGGGGTCCATGGGATTTGAACCCATGACCACCACCAAGCCCAACACCTTAAGAAATGGTCTTTTGCCAATACACCAAATTAATGTTATGTTATAAAAACCCATATTATAAAGTATATAACATGGTATTATGGCGCATAAAGGAGGGGGCTGGGGGCTAAGCCCCAGCCCTTGGTCGTTTTCTTTGTCATATGACCATTGCATATATATGTATGCGCACGATTTGGCGCGTGGTTTATGTTGTATGTTGAGCCACGGTCATATCCGTTTGCCATAGGACCAGGTGTTAACGCAGTTTGGGGCCAGCGCTTGGCCATATTAACAAGCATATGACCTTAAATTATGGGCGCGCGCCTAGGGAGAAGGGGCTAGACCCATTTTTAAAACTATAAAGTGGGTTTTGTAACTAATTTTTGGGTTTTATGGTTAATTAACCCATTTTTAATGTATTTTCTCCATTTTTGGGAGTTATTGGGCAGTTTTGGAGCCTAAATTCTTGGCGGAAGTTGGAGATGAGCAACCAACTTCCCAGCTATATAACCCAGGCCTGTTTGAGGCCATAGAGGGGCATTCAAAGCAGAATTATGCTGAGGAGAAGCCAAGCCAAAGCCATTTTGGTGCAGAGAAGCTTTTGAGGAGGAGACGCTGTCGGATCATTTCTGGGAGCTCCGGACGTCCGTTTTGCGTGTCGTTTTCTTTGCATGGTTCTAGAGATCTGGAAGAACATGACCAGATTAGTCTTGTAGCCATTTGACATTGCAGCGATGTAATTTTGAGCATTTGAACAGAAATAAAGAAGCCTCCCCCACAGAGAAAAGGCCCGGAGACGTAGGCAAAGTTGTGTTGAACTCCGTTATCAATCTGTGTGTTATGGTTTGCTGTCTATTATTTCATTTCAGATCTACATATGTGTATATGGCTGTTATAATTCCTCTTCTTTCCTCATTCTTCACTAAGTTTTCTCAAATGGTTAATTAACGCATGCAAAATTAAAACTCAACCATAAGTCATTAAAAGATCCAACGGATCAAGTGGTATCAGAGCTAGTTGA
>SNQJ01S0296638.1:0-10529 GCA_010110895.2 Picea sitchensis
ATCATAAGGAATCTTATTGGATTTAATAATCATGACCTTAGTCTTATCAGTATTAACAGTCATACCCATATTGAAGCAAAAATCCTTGAGGATTCTTAGTTGGTTTTCAAGATCACGGGGACTCCTTGCCATAAGAACAATATAATCAACATAAAGAAGAAGATTGATGACTATACCAGTGAGAGTAGGGCCAACACAACCTGCTTTTTCCAAGCAATCCTCTAACTTGTCAATGTATATGCCAAAAAGGGCAGGGGACAAGGGACAACCTTGTTTGACTCCGATATTGCAGTTAATCTCTTTTGACCAACCCTTAGTGTTTTTAAACTTAGCAATAACATTTCCATACATCCTTATTGCAACAACCCTCAACTCGAGAGGCACTTTTATCTCTTCCAACCTATTCCAAAGGTTTTTCCTAGGAACCATGTCAAAATCTTTTCTAAAGTTAACAAAATAACAAAAAAGATTGGTTTTAGTATTGCATAACTCCTCTACAATGATCCTAAAGGTAACACGATGGTCCATAGTTGAATGATATCTCCTAAAATTGGCCTGGCCTTTATCTCTTTTACCATGACTTTCCAACCAAAGGCTAATCTTCTTTTCCAAAATAATTCCATAAAGCTTGGCTAAAATCGGGCTATTCATAATGGTCATATAATTAGAGGGAATGCTTCTATCCCCATTTTTAAAAATAGGAACAATGAGGCTTTATGTCCAGGGTTTAGGGAAGCCCTGCTTGACCACTAAATTGAAGAGCTTGTGTATGTGAGGGATAAGGATTGGCCCTCTAATTTTAAAAATTTCAGCTTGGTAGCCTTCAATGTCCTTAGCTTTCCCATTTGCAAGCTGCTTAACCCCAAACTCTATGTCATCTAAAGAAAAAACGTCTTCCTTTGTAGGGATAATAGGAATGGTGTCCATGGCATTATGGAACTCAAAAAGACTTTTAAGTTAGGAATTCCAGTCCCTCAAGGGAATCCTATTATTTTCTTTAGTATTGCAGTTTAGAATTTGGCTCTAGAACTTCTTAAGATCCATCTTATATAGTTGTGAAAGTTGCTCTTGCCTTTGATTGATATAGTGCCTTTTTTCCCTTTTAATTAGGGCTTTGTACGTATTGATCTTATCGAGTTTTAAGGACTCATTAGAAGCATCCCTAATGGATTTCCTAGCAATTTTACATTCTTTATCATACCAAGCATTGATCGTTCTAATATTCTTTTTATAGGACACCTCGAAAGAGAACTTGTTAATAGAAGTGGAAAGGGTAGTTGTAAAATTATGATAGAGTTCTTCAATGTTGTCCTTACAAGTTAGGATATTTAATTTAATATTTAAATCCTTTAAGAAAATGTCGACTTTACTTTTGTCAAAGCATAAATTCCTTAGATTATCATAGTTCTCTTCAATGGCGCTCATATGCATGGAAAATTTTAGAGTAAGTGTTAAAGGTTTATGATAAGAGTTAGGCTCATGGTCATTTAAAAGGTCAAAAGTTGCTATTTGGTTAGAAACTGGGATATCAAATATCACATAATCTACAACACTACTACCTAGCCCATGAATACAAGTCATCTGGTTGGATTTTGGCCACTTCTGATCCAGATTTAGGAGCGGAGCGAACTGATTACAGACTGAATACAATAAACACAGAGATATGAATAATAACACAGATATCCAGTCAACACTATCTTCTATTAAATAAATGAAATAGGCTGAAAATGTAAAACTGCAGCACTGAAACACTTGCTCGAATGGTGGTAGCTATCTCTGAGAAGAGATGTGGCTGCTACGCGCATATGTCTGAGCATAATGATTACAATGTGGCTCCAGAGGCCTTTTTGATATTACTCATGAATGCCAAAACCCTAGACATCCAAAAACCTAACCCTAGAAGGTGAAACGCCAAAGTCATGTGGGCCCCTATGGGTAAGTTGGTACCTCAACTTCTCGGGGTCGTAACTTTTGCACACGACCTCCATTTTAGGTGTGTGATAGCCCGTTGGAAAGGTCTTTCAAAGAACTACACATTCCACCATAAATTATAACTCCACCTACAGTTTGACTTTGGCGACCCCAAAAACAATATTTAGGGCCCCAAAACAACCTTGGAATTACAACAAGATGTGCTGACATGAAAACATACAAAATAATCCAGTTGGATTAGGAGAGAGTCCACCAGTATCCACCTAAAGGATGTGTAGGGCTTTAGACAACCCCAGAAGTGTAGAACCCACAATTAGAAAGAAGTACATAAGAACATGCTAAACAAAAAATAGACAAGAGGAGCCAGTTGCAATAGGTGGGTGGCCACCAATATCCACCTGGATCAATCCTCCCCCCCTAGGAGGCAATGGTCTCCATTGCATTGAGTCCGCCCATCGGGTGAGGAAAATTCTGCTAGATTTGGCCTTGGGTGAGCCACTTTCCTTGGTGTAGGAGTTGCCCTGCCTTGACAAATCGATAAAGTTGGATCCTCTGTTGGCAAGTGTCCTTGACCTGTGTGTCCACTATCTGATCAGTGGATGCTTGTTCCATGTAGTCAGGGTTGATCTCCGTTGGTGTCAGCTGTTATGCGATCTCTGAAGTGTCCAATAATGGTGGAAAATATGGTCGAAGGAGGTCCACATTGAACACTGGGTGTAGACCAAGGAAGGGTGGAGTGTTGAGCTCAAAAGCATTGCTACCCATAACCTTGGTGATAGTGTAAGGTCCATAACGAAGGGGGTGAAGCTTCCGATGGGGCCCCATGAGATTCTCCTTCTGCAAATGTAACCAAACTTTGTCTCCAACCTGAAACTGGTGCGGTACCTCGTGTTGATCATGGAACTGCTTGTACTTCGCATTGGATTTCTACAAAATCTTCTAGACCTGTTGGCGGATGTGCTGAATCCATTCAATGAATTTGGTGGCTTTGTCAATCTCAGACTAAACATGGGAAGATTTTCTCTGCATGGTGGTAAGAGGTAGTGCAACATCCATGGGACCCAAGGGTTAGAATCCTAGCCCCACCTGAAATGGGATATGGACGGTGGAGCTACGGAGAGCCCTGTTGTAACTATGTTGAACATAGGGGAGACCCTCATCCCATGTACGTGGATGCTTAGAGTTGTACATGTGCAGGATGTGCACAATAATTCGATTGACAACCTCTATTTGGACGTTTGTTTGGGGGTGGAAAGAAGTGGATTTAGTGAGTTTGGTGTCCAACAATGTCCAGAGACTCGACCAAAATGTGTCGAGGAACTTGCTATCCCAGTTGGAGATGATGGTCTGTAGTATCCCAAAATGGACACACACTCATTCGAAGAAGATCTAGTCAGTATCTCCCACTGTGATATTCTTCTTGCAGGCTGTGAGGATGGCCATCTTCGAAAACCGACCAACAACCACATATACACAGTCATTTCCTTGCTTGGTGGATGGAAGGCCAGATATGCAATCCATTGAGATGGAATCCCATGGCTTCTCAGAAGTAAGAAGAGGGGTGTATAAGCCTTGCTTCTTGATGGATGGATTGGCAATGGCACATGAAGTGCAAGATATGATATACTTGCTGACATCCTATCGAAGTTTTGGCCAATAAAAATGTTTCTGAAGAATGACCACAATTTTCTCCATGCCACAATGTCCTTCCATCTGACTTTAGTGGGCTTCCTAGATCAGCTTCACACACTCGCTTGTAGGAAGATAGAGATGGCCCAGATGGTAAAATAGTCTGTCCTGAATGTGAAAATCAGTGACAGTTGCGCCTGTACCCAAGATATGATAGGTGGTGGTGAAGTCCAGATATTGTTGATAAAGTTGGGGCCACTTAAATGCCTCATGTCCATAGGAATGGAGCACATTGATGAGTGCATCCACATGAGGTTGACTGAGGTAGTTAGCAACACAATTTGCGATCCATGTCTTATACTTGATGGTGAGATGGAGTTGTTGCAGGTAGGTGCACCACTTTTGATGGTGGCTGTTCTACAATTTCCCCTGTGTCTGTATGAACTGTAGAGGCTTGTGATAAGTGTGGATGATTGTCTCCTTTCCCATAATGTAATGTTTCCATTGACGACATTCTTGTACAATGGAATACATTTCCTTATCATAGGTGGGGTACTTATGGACAATATCTGAGAGTGTCTCACTATGGTATGCCACCCAATGGTCGTGTTGAGTGAGAACTGTTCCTACATCATCGTCAGAGGCATCAGTTTCAATCTTGAACGATTGCTGCAGATCAGGCAAGGAGAGTACTGGAGCTGAGCACAAGTGATGCTTTAGATCATCGAATTCTCGTTGTTGTTCCTTCCCCCACACAAAATTTTCCTTGTCATTGCCCTTGGTCACCTGGTTGAGGGCCCATGCAATATGGGTGAATCCCAACACAAACCGTCGGTAGAAGTTGGCCAGTCCCAAGAATATCCAAATCTCAGTTAGTGTGGTCGGGACTGGCCAGTCACGGATGACTTGGATCTTAGTTGGATCAACATGTACCCCATGCTCATCAACAATGTAGCCCAAGTATTGGACCCACGATTACAAATAAGTACAAAAGAATGTGCTAAATAAAAAATGGACAAGATGAGCCAGTTGGAATAGGTGGGTGGCCACCAATATCCACTTGGATCAACTTCATTACTCGATTGCAAATTATTAGGTCTTGAGAGCTGCAGAGCTTGACCAAATCAGTACCAAACAAATTCGCAATTAGGTCTTCAGAGCTTCTTTTGTAGCTATTAGATAAAACAAGGTCCTCATCTAGCTATAAAGGATTATGGTTGGAATCAATACTTAAAAGAGTAGCTTGTTTAGTTGAAGTCCTAACATTAAAGTCTCCTAGAAGGAAGATATTACCTTCATTTTTCAAACTATAAATATCTTGTTCTAAATTATTACAGGGACAATTTCTATCTAGATTATTTTTCTTATAAAAAGTAGAATTAATAGGTGCAAAATAGCAAATTTCTATATACATCTTCTTAGCATTGGTGTTTGAAATTTCTATCCAAATGTACTGATTGAGAGGGTCAATCTTATGAAGTTGAATGTGAGGAGAAATGCTCTTTCTAATATAACAATCTATGCCTCATATCCCTCTACGGTGGGATTTTTTGTTCCATGCCGACCATAAGACAACTCCTTCTATGTTAGGGACCTTAGACTTATCATGCTCCCAAGTTTCAACTAGACAGATAATATCAATATCACTCGAGATACAACTTATCATAGGACCTTTGCACCATGGAAAGCCACGACAGTTCCAAAAAAGGATCCCGAGTGTCCCAAATTTCTATTTATTATTATCCTTCTGGTCTCTATCCCTAACAATAGATTTTCAATTTCTAATTATTTTCCTTTTTCCTTCTTTCCTGGCTTATTTTACCTTTTGAACTTCCTTCCTTAATTCAGCTTGGTCTTCGGGAATGAGGTCTTCATTTATAAATATTCCTGACCCTTTTAAGCTCAGAGATTTACTAAGTATGTTATATTTATGGTCATTACAACTTACTTGACACGGATCAACCTATCTTTTTGATCAATTATTTTTCCTAGCCTCTTTGCTTCTATGAGGTAAGTTGTATCAATTTGTGATTTATTATTTAATTCTTCTTTTACTATTGCTAACATATCCTCCTCTTGTTGTTCTTTTATACCAAAAATTATGAGGTTCAAGGCTCTTTTGTTACGCTCATGGTCCAATTCGATTAGCTTATTCATTTCCTCTTTGATAAGTTTGATACCCAATTATAATCATGCACCAACAAAATTACACTTCTCTTAACTTGCTAACCATCTCAAAGTTACCTTCAAAGGTTGCATAATTTAATATCATAAAATGGAGTCATAATAAAATATTTCCTTAGCCCTCTCAAAGTTGCCTTCCAAGGTTGCATAAATTTGTTAGCATAAATAATATCACGACATAATATTTTCCAGTTATCCCGTTCAAGGTTACATTAATTTAATAGTAAAATAATGTCATAATATGATATTTTCAAAGTTTTCAAGGTTGCATTAATTTAATAGTAAATAATGTCATAATATGATATTTTCAAAGTTTTCAAGGTTGCATTAATTTAATAGTAAAATAATGTCCTAATATGATATTTTCAAAGTTTTTATTTCTTAGTTTTTTTATTTTATTTTTATATTAAAAGCTTCATCTATTTCATAGTGTTTAAGTCAAATATGTGTAATATTATGTTTATATTTATTGTAAATTTATATTATATTTTTATTTAAAATGACATAAGAAATGTTAATGTTGAGGAGAACATTTTATTGTTAAATGTTTTTTATTTTATTTATATACATAGTATGAGAAATGAATATTGAGAATTATTATTAATGAAATATTTTTAATTTTGCAACATACATAATTAAAATTAAAATAAAATTGAGTGATAAATATGTTTACTTTTCAATCAATTAATCATTTTGTTGATATGAAACATTATTTTTTAATCATTATGTTAATACGAAGTATGTATATTTATTTTACAATTAATCAACTATTATGTTGATAGAAAACATTATTCTTTAACCATTATGTTAGTAGGAGGTATGCACATTCACTATATAACCAATTAACCATTATGTTAGTAGGAGACACTAGTTAGTGGGAGGTATGAATATTCACTTTACAACTAATTAACCATTATGTTGGTAGGAGGTAGCAGTTAGTAGGAGGTACACATATTCACTTTACAACCAATCGACCATTATGTTCGTAGGAGTTGCTAGTTAGTAAGAGGTACACATATTCACTTTATAGCCAATCAACCCTTATGTTGGTAGGAGGTACCGTTCTTAACCATTATGTTAATAAGAGGTACCACTCCTTTGTGGCTACCCCCATTAACATAAGGATCATGGTACATTGAAGCTTTTATGTTACCACGAACTACAATTTCTCTCAATTTTAAGATAGTAATATTTTTATAAAGAGATATTTAAGTGGTCAAAACAATTCTAAGAGGTAGATGTTTATGAATCTCCAAGATGGAAACAATTCAAAAGATTGTAAGAAAAAAATTTATATTGAATGTGTAGAAATGGGGAAGATAGAAAGTAAATAACCCTTTTTTCCACACTATATAACATATTTACAATTTAGGGAAAGGTCAAATTTAAATATCAAACATTATGAAGCAATATTTCACAAGTTCTACTAAGAAATACTGGTTTTTGCTAGTCTATACAACCTCCTAGCAACTTTCTTTGTTTTCTCGCCTTTACTTTTATTTATGAACTTCCCCCCCTTGTTGGTCGAGAGACCACTATAGGTGAAAGTTGTTTTCATATATCAGTTGCCTCTTCAGCTGCGATTATAACTCTCTGTTTTGAGAACACATTATATATTAATATAATGAAGAAATTTTCCCGTTGGAAAAAAAGAGAAGTCCTTGTAACAATTAAAAGGGCAATTTCATAAGATAGGGTTATGAGAACTATCTTTAGGTTATAGTGGTAGTTAGTAGAATTGATTGGGCAATTTCATAAGATAGGGTTATGAGAACTATCTTTAGGTTATAGTGGTAGTTAGTAGAATTGATTGGGCAATTTCATAAGATAGGGTTATGAGAACTATCTTTGGTTATAGTGGTAGTTAGTAGAATTGATTTAGTTTCTAGTCCAAATTAATTTTAGGAGTTATCTATTTCTATGTTTAAAAAAAACATTAAATTAGTGAAAATTTCTTATTAATTGATGTAAGTTTTGATAAATGGTTTTAAAAAGTCATAGAGAAATTATATATATATATATTTTAATTAAATTTTGAATTTGGAGTATTTTATTTATTTAATAATATTATGATAAATTTTTATTTGGATTAAGTTAATTATATAGTATATTTTTATAAAGTGTTTTTTCATTTGAAATTTAATGGAAATTTTCAATTTTCAAATAGTTGCAATTGAGCAGAGTTGTTTCAATGAAAATGGGGTTGAGAAATCTATCCATAATCTCAATTTATGAAATTGCAGAGTTTCATTGTAAATAATGAGATTTTGGTATTGTTTACTACACTGTTAGAGTGTTCCTTAGTTTAGCCTTAAGATGAGTTAGTAATTAATATTGTGTCTTCTCATATTTGTCTTGATCAACTTGGTTGAGATAATAGACCAAACATAAAGTAAAGTGAGTACAATTCGGAGAAAATTTAATAACTTGTTTAAGAATGATGATTTATGTTTACATTTTAAATATAAAAGGGAAAAAAAAGAAAAAGGGTTTTATAACTATCTAAAATATTATCAAATAAAGGTATCCAAATGTTAACATTCACACACATATGAACCACACAAAAGAAGAGAAATATAAAAAAAAACAAGTATACAACATGAATACATAAACAAAAATACACGATTGGAGACATATCGAATTATTAAGTGTTTTTTCTTTATTCAACTTGGTCAAGACCAGAAACAAAGAAAGATGAGAACAAATTGAAAAATGTATTAATAATGTGCTAATTACTTATTAATTTATGTTGATATTTTAATTATAAAAAAACATAAGAAAATGAGATTTTACAATAGTATAGACTAATTGAAAACATTATAAAACAAGTATATTTATTTGTTAATAATCGCGCACACACATAAAATACTATATAAAAAAATAAACAATATAAACCCATAAAGAAAAAGACAAAATAAAAAAAATACAAAAAATGTATATATCATAATTGATATGCATATATACAAATGGTATTTTTTTTTGATGGAATGCTTCATGTCTAACTATTCTATTTTTAATATTTAATGGTCATCTACTTCATACCAAGCTATGTAAGTGATCCTTAACTAATAAACCACGAGTGGGGTAATTTATTTTGCCAAAACCATTCACAACTTGCACTAGATTTTAATTGTTTTTTCACAAACACAAGCACCAAAACATGTGTAATTAGAGAAACATAAACACATATCCACACAAGCATAAATACAAACAAAATGTTAAAAAGACTTAAATTAAATTTTAATGGAGTAATAATAATACCTAACTTTCACTGATCCAACAAACCATTATAACCACTGATCCAACAAACCATTATAACCATTCTGTAAACTTTTTATTATTTAACTTTAACAAATAATATTTATTTAAAACAATATAAAAGATGGAAAATTATAAAAATTATAAATTAAAAACTTTTTATTATTTAACTTTAACAAATAATATTTAATTAAAACAATATAAAAGATGAAAAATTATAAAATTTATCAATTAAAAACTTTTTTATTATTTAATTTTTACAGTTAAAAATTATTTAAAATTTTAAAAAATTAAAAAATAAATAGAAAAGGTAAAAATGAAAAACAAAAAGCTGTTTGTATTTTCCGAGAGGAATATGTTCTCAATTTGTGTTAATGATAATGAGACATCCTTTTTATTATTTAACTTTAACAAATAATATTTATTTAAAACAATATAAAAGATGGAAAATTATAAAATTTATAATTTTTTTATTATTATTTAATTTTTACAGTTAAAAATTATTTAAAATTTTAAAAAATTAAAAAATAAATAGAAAAGGTAAAATTGAAAAACAAAAAGCTGTTTGTATTTTTCGAGAGGAATATGTTCTCAATTTGTGTTAATGATAATGAGACATCCTTTTTGACGAATGATTTTGTTGTTTAGAGATTAAGAGTAACTTTGTTTTCCTCTGAAATATATGTCTAAACCCCCATCAATCCCTACTTGTATGATTCATTATCTTAGGAGATCCATATATTTCTAAGGAGACAATGGCTTCTTTATTTGAAAGCACTATAATACTCTTATTATAGTTGTTATAATAATTGAAAGCATTATAATTCTCTTGTTGTACTGCCGAAGGTAGTATATAGTAATGAGTTAGCATTGACTTTCATATTAGTTTTGTATTGACTTAAATTTTTTATATAAGTTTAATGTTCAACATAACAAGTAAAAAAAAATATTTTTTAATATAACAAAAATAGTATTTTTTATACTCCTCATTGGTCAATAAATTGATAGTGTTATTGCAGCGTTCACATATTTCGAGACCTTGAATTAATGGGGAAGAACAGTTTTTTAACTCCTCATCCTTATCCATTCACTGACATGTTCCCACGAACTAAAGCCGGTTCATTAGACTTTAAGTGTGAATCGTATCTGAAATTCATCTGAAACACGGTACCACTGATTTATCACAGGCGTATGCGACATGACCAATTTGCCATTAAATCAAACACACAGTGGTTTTACCATAACTTCTGGCAGAGAACGTACTTTAATACGGTATGTGAACCGAGATTCACTACGTGTTCGATCCATCACCCAACGTTTTGGATCGAGATTCGCTACGTGTTCGATTGATCACCCAACGAATGGATGCGTCCCTCCTTATGTGCGTGCGAATTAGAGGCACGATACCTTTGATGCGCAATTATTCCCTTGAATTTGTCTGGGAGGGTGGTAAGTTGGCTGTAAGTTAAACACATTTTTTCTGTTCACTTTCATTAGTGTTATCTTATTGATGAATTGATTACATC